>VDFB02098800.1:19819-104410 GCA_007258455.2 Sequoia sempervirens
GTACAATATACCATGGGCTATGCAGTATAGCATGATCAGTCACCACATACCAACAAATATTTTGTCAAATCTTGCTGCATTTAGAGTAGAGATATTTGCAATGGCAAGGGAAATGTCAGGATATGTTCCAGAGTGCTTCATTAATTCAAATATTTTGAGAGCATCCTTGCAAAATCCATGTTGTGCATATCCTGTGATCATTACATTCCATGAGATGACATCTCTTTGGAGCATTTTGTCAAATAGTTCACGTGCCTTTTCTATGCTGCCACATTTTCTTTATGCTTTGATGGGTTTCCATATTCTATTCCAATGCTCTTATATTGGCACAAGTAGGGAGAATGCTAGAAAAAGTTGTGGAGTCTGGCTTTACACCTACCAATTGCATTTGCTTGAATGTTTCTAAAGCGTTTTTAAAAATCCCATTTTGTGCATATCCTGTAATCATTGCCATGAGATAACCTCTCTTTGAGGCATTCTGTCAAACAATTCATGTGCCTTTTCTATGCTTCAACATTTTGCATACATGTCTACCAGAGCATTTCCAACTACTATATATGAAAAAAATCCTCCTTCCATGATGCTTTGATGGATGTCCATACCCTGTTTCAAAGCTCCCATTTTGGCATAGGCAGGGAGGATATTGGTGAAGGTTGTGTAATTTGGCTTTACACCTGCCAATTGCATTTGCTTAAAAGTTTCTAAAGCGTTTTCAACAAATCCATTTTGTACATATCCTGCAATCATTGCAATCCATGAGATGACATTTTTTTTTAGGTATTCTATCAAACAGTTCACATGCCTTGTTAATGCTTCTACTTTTTGCATGCATGTCTGTTAGGGAAGTTGCGATCATAATATCATGGATGTCCATGTATGTTAAGGCATCTCCTCAGAATGGAAGCATTCTCAAGTGTCAAGCATCCACCTTGTCCAATATATGGAGTCATTGCATGCATTGCATCTCCAGCAATAACACTACCCATGGCCATCTGAATCTGAGAGGAGTAAGAGTGGGTGAATCTTCCTGTGTTCAAAAACATTAATTTCCTTTACTTCTTCAATAAATTTATCATCAAGTTCCACTGCAGGATTTATGTCTTTTGAGTTAGAAATTGATTAGGTAGAAAACTTCAAACTCTTGGGTTTGTTATCTTGTATAGACTTTATCCATACTCCAGAACCATTTTTTCCTTTATTTCTCACCTCTATACCAACTTCTGGGGCCTTTTTGAAAGTATCTTGAGATGATTTAGATGTCTATTTAACTCCAACTAGTTTCTCCATGGTTGGCTTTGCTAACCGAGTCCAAATATCCACTGATTGGTAGCTTCCTTCCTTTTGTTCAACCTTTGTTTGCTATGCAATATTATCCAGTGAGATTTCCACTGCTTGAACCCCTCCTGGCAATTGCTTCAGTGCTTCTTCTCCTACCATAGATTCTAGTACTTGTGTTTTCATTTCCACCTCATTTGCATGGGTTATTATTCCTGAACATAAAACATTTTCTCCATATGTACTTTTTCCATCATTCACATTAGACCTTTTTGTCTCTAATTGCCTTTGATCTGAGACTATGTTTGGAGAAAATGTACTTTTTCCATCATTCACATTAGACTTTTTTTGTCTCTAATTTCCTTTGATTTGATACTATGTCTCCTAATGAATAACTTCCTTGGCCTTGATTATAGTACTAACTTTGTCTTTTTTGGCTTCCTTCTCAATTTTTTCATCCAAGCCCTCTTTTATATCATGTGTTGCATTTTTTTTGGTTCTTTTCTATAATCTCCTAAATCTCCATATTCACCTTTTCCCTCTTTTCCTACAACATTATTAATCTCTTCACTGATCTCAGGTGGTACTTTACTTCCATCTGCAGTCTTTGTAACAGTCTGCTCTTCACCTCTGTGCTCATTATATGGGGAAAACAAAAAAAATAATTTGGGAAACAACAGAACTCTCAGTAAATAATTATAGTGATCTAGTTCTAGAAGAACTGAGAATTATAGGATCTTCATTTAAAGGGATATAGTACTAGAAGAAACACCTGCAGAGGACAAGGCAATACCATCTCGAGAAAGATCTCCCTTGGATGAGGATGATGATAATGGTATTTTAGTTGGAAATGCTTCTGCAGATGAAACTGAAACCTTCTGAACCCTTTCAGAATTGATATCAACAACTCCAGGCTGCAATCACATTGTCTTTTAGTAACTAAAACAAAAAAATTTCAAAAGAAAGGAAGAGATACTAGTTTTCCATTACAATTAATTCCAGAAAATATTTATAAATGAATTGGAAGACCAATACAGGAAATCCATGATTCACTGAGAGATTGGAGGGAGTGCAATCACACACAGGAGGATAGAGTAGGGATGTCTAGGTTGGAACCAAGACTCCTCCTCACTACAAGCCATAGTAAAATATTGAAAAAAATCATCTACATAATGCTAGACACAAAATATGGTCATACCACAAACACTTCAGAGAATTTACTTGACTACAATAACATATCTTTCATTAAATTTAAATTGAATCATCGTAACTGTTACCCAATTTTCACCTGTGGGCTCAATCAGGTAGGGTAACCTATGTTTTCGAGTGTTCATGAAGACCAAATGGAGGAACACATGCATCAAGGTTACATTTTTTCTAACTGGTTTGCTTCTTATGCAGCTGTGGGGGGAAAATCATGTTTTAATTCAGCACGTGGATTTAATGTGGCTCCCATAAGGGTTGAGCCCAGCGTGTAGGTGTTCATTTTTGGGGTGGGTTTTCATCTTGTGTTTTTGCCTTCTTTCCCCCCTTTCCATTTTATTTCCTTTGTCCTTTTTCCTTTTGTTTTGCCGGAGACAGGATCGGGATGGAAACCGAACATTGGAACTTTTCCAAAAGTTCCAGTTCCTGTTTCTGTTCTGATTCTGGTTCCGGCTCCGCACTTTTGTGCGTTAGTTTTCTTCTCCTTGGGCCTTTTCTTTTTTGTTCTGGCAGACTCAGAATCGGGTCTGGAACCGAACTCTGAAACTTTGAATATGTTCCTAGTTCGGGTTCCATTCCGGTTCTGGTCCCGCCGGTCTTGTTTGTTTGTTTTGCTTTTGTTTTTTGTTTTTGGTTGTGGGATATTTTTTCTTCCCTTCCCTTTTTCGTACTCGTCCTTTTTTTATCGTTTTTGTATATTTTCAGAGGAAGAGTCGGGTCGGAATCCGAAATTGAAACTTGGAAAAGTTTCAGTGTCGGATTTGGTTCTGCCCCCGCCCTCGTTGGTCTTGCTCGAGATCGGTTTTCATTCCAATCCTATTTGTGTTTTGGTGTCCTTTGGTCTTTGTTTTTGTGTGCCTTGGGTTCTCTTTTCCTTAGGCACTTTCTTCATTTTTCTGGACTCAGGATCGGAACTGAAACCGAACTTGGAACTTTTCCAATTGTTCCAATTCCTGTTTCTATTTCGGTTCCGACCTTATTTTCTTTGCTTTTTTGCTGCTAGTGGTCGGGGGATGTCTCCTCTTTGATATTCCTTGTGTTTTTCTTTCTGCCTTCTTGCTTTGAGTTTCTAGGGGCGGGATTGGAATGGAATGCGAACTTGAAATTTTGGAAAAGTTTCAGGTCCGGATTTGGTTCCAATTCCGGTTCCGGTTCCGGCCCCTGTTTGGTTTTCCCTGTTCCAACTCTGGTCTAGTTTTGGTATTCATCCCGGCTTCAACTCCATCAGAGGGTTCAAGCTCGAGAAACATTGCAGGGGGCTTCGGTATAACATCTTGTCGAAAGGATGAAGTCTCGATGACAGTGGCTAGCAAAGGGGTAAAGTCTCACCGACAGGGTGATCTCTTACCGACATGAAAGGCGGTCTCGGCGAAGGAAGTGAACTTGGCGAAAGGTCTTGCCGAAAAGTGGTGGTCTCCCCGACAAGAAAGGAAGCAATATCGGTATAATATTAAGTGCTCACCGTGATGTCTTTCTGACCCAATAGGGTCTTGCCAAGAGGAAATGATGGGCTCGATGAAATCTCTTGCCGACTGAAGATCTCTTGCCGACTCGATGTGTCTCTGATGATAGTCTGGGTGATGACGAGGGGGAGATCGGTATGACTTTTGCATTCGATATAGGGTCTCGCCGACTGTCGCATGTCATGCTGATAGCTGTTATGAGGTGTACTCGCATCGGGGAGACACGATTAATGTCTCACCAACATGCAATTCTGATGAAGCAAACTTTGACCGTTGGGAATCTGTGTGGCATGAGCTCGACCAATCTGAGGGAACTAAAGGTGAACCATCAGTCATTTGATTGTTTGACTCCCCCTGTGAACGAGACCAATAGAGCACACTGACATGTACCTTTCCTGAAATCAAAGGCGATGGGGCAGGAAAGGATCAATGGTGTCGATATCTAAATGGAAAGTTTGAAGCTGTTTGCAAGGGAAGTTAATCTACAAAAATATTTTGAGTAGGTAGAAGGCCAAATAGAAGAGTCCGCGGGTCACAATAACAGCTGGGATGTCGGCTAGTAAAGGTTGGTCAACATTAATGACCATGCTACAGATCATTCAAATCGGCTCTGATGAAACTCTCGAGGTTGGACACGAAGGCTTGGAGTTAATGCGGTCATTATAAAAATCTGGAGGCCATGCCTAGGAGTGAGCTTTCACCAACACGAGCAGACTATGCACATTGAATGCCTCATTAACTTCTTTCCAAAATGCTTCTAGGGCTGACATGTCCAGGCACCGACTCATTTTGTAAACCCTTGGGCAAGGGCCGACGTCTTTTTGTATATAGGACTTTTTTGCCTCTTTGTAAAGGAGTTCAGATTATGCATTCTGGAGAGTTAGTGATTTTTCCTAAAATCGTTTCTCAACTGATGTAGATTTTGTAACTCATTTGGAGTTCTCCTTATGATTTTTTAAATTATGTGAATTTTGTAGTCCTTTCTCAAATTATAAAACTTTTGTAACTCATTTTGGAGCATGATATATAAAATTTACCTTGGTTACCATTGATGGTTCAATTTGCCTTCTGGTTCTTGCAAAATATTGTGCATTTTCAGGTGATTGATCAAGCTACTTCGTGAAATATTTCTTTTCCTTATAGCTTTGCCTCATGTTAGCATGCCTTTCTTTGCAAAGGTAGTATTATGTAGGTTACAAACAGTGTTTACTTAATTGCACATGAGCTTTTAATTTGTGAAAATCTGTTTTCCTTCTTGAAAGTGTGTGCATGTCAAACCTATTTGTGAAATACTTATGCATAATCTACAAAAACTTGTTGTGCAGTCTCATATCCATCATCACTATTCAAGTGTAAATTGAGTGTCTCATTGTTCTCATCAATTCGGTGTATCACCATAGGGTTTAGTTTTATTTTTATGAACTCCTCCCTTTTCCTTTCAAAATCAGTAGTTTTAGGTGACACCATAGGAAGCCGGCCTTCTCCAGAGGTTGACCTCTGTTTACAAGAAACCCACATCTTTAGAGGTCTTCCCATGTTACACCGAGGTGTTGAACATTAGGTTCAATAGGGTGCAATTTCAGGTGATAACAGTAACAATTACCAAATATTGCATTTAGATACAACAACTAAAAAAGAAGCTTACATTTGAGCATTAAATAGCCATGACAATATGAAAAGTAGGATAGCAAGTATTTAATATGTGCATAGAAAGAGAGTCTCAAAACATTACATATTTCAGGTGGAGTCATTACGCTTGGCCAGATATCTAGATATTATTAAATAACCCGGACTGTGTATCCAAAAACACTAGTAAAGTCCCCTCAGTCTCCTGCATATAAACCAAAATTTAGGTGTTGAAGGGAATTTTTCATACATGTTATGGATTGTTGGAACAGCCCCATTTTTCCATTTTCAGGGTAGGTTTCACCAAGAATATAACCCCCAAATACAAACACATAAAAGAAAACATATTCTGTAGAAAAGTCTGGAAAAATCAAAACAACTCACACAACCCACAAGAGAAGCAACAATGGAAGCAGAAATGTCACATGAAGATGATATGTATGGCTGGTGAAAAGTCCAAGTAGAAACAACATGCCATTCAAAATATTGTGTGCATAATCCTCTAGTTCTAATGAAAGAACTCAAAGTTCATCCAACAATCATTAATAACAATTGCAGTGATTTCTTTGTAGACTGAATAGAAGCAATCTAAAGGTCTTGGAAAATACAACACAAAATAGTAAGCATACAAATTCCATAAGTTAAAATAGGCCTAAGATAATACATAGCAACAACAAAGACCACATTAGACTCATTTATAAAGTCAGGTTTTCAAGAATCTAAAACCCTTCTAGAAACTCAATTATCTATTTGGTGGGTTTTATGATTCACCTTGGCTTTGATATATGTACCATCTTACAATTCTATGGTGGGGTAACTAGAATTTCTATTTCTAAGTACAACCACAACTCTAGAATTAAATTTGATGGCTCCTGAAGGCAATGCTGCAGCAAGCATTTCAATAAGAACACTTCTTTTCACACAACAAACTTCATGATTCATGTTCATAACCCACAACAATGCCACAAACTGCTCATTTATGTGCCTCCTTTTATGTGGGGTTCTACCCAAGATAGAAAACAAAAAGAAGTGCAGTGAGCCGCAAACTAATCCTTTTATGGGGAAGTTTTAACCCCAATTCATCGCATTCCAAAATTTCTCTCAACATCAATGTCTTAAAACTACAAGACAACTTGCAGAGATAGATGTTGATCATGAATATGAAGAGATACTAAACTGTGTAGAATGACACACAGTTTGTAGGGAGAGTGCATGCCTACGAAAAAAATGAGGAACAATGGTTTGCAGGTAACTATTTTAATAAGTTAAAATATTTATATTAAAATGAAATGTAATATGATTCAAAATTACTAAAATACATTACTTATTCATATTTATTATAGGTATAATGCTCCTTGGCCATTGAATTTGGAGGGATCCAAATTATATGAAGACAAAGAAAAAGGTGAAAGCAAATTTGAGCCAGCTAGGAATGATGATAGAGTAAACTCACACAATCACTACATATTACAATTGTGGAGAGCCAATATAGATTGGAAACCTATTCTTTCCAAACATGTTGTAATCAAATATATTGCAAAGTATGCAACAAAAGCAGAAAAAAGATCAGAAACTAAGAGAGAGGGGGACCACCGCATGCAAGACCCTAGATCATGGAGGGTCAAAACATGAGAGGCTGCCCTAACTTACCTCAGCTAAATGTATTATTTAGGGTATGAGGATGAGAATGATGAGGATTTTTAGGTCCTACAATCACTCTACGATTCAAGTTTTGATACAGGGCTAGGCAAGTCATTTTTTTAGGTCCAACTCTGTGCTTCAGAGAGCTCTCTGTCTGAGGATGTCAACGCGGACTATGGACGACGATGTGGCACACTAGCGTCTCGAAAGCACGTTGTAGTTCGTACGGCCAGACAACAGCTGAGACAAGGTTAAACACACCAAAACGACTTACTAGCCTAGCTATTTAACTAAAAGGCCATAATGATGTAACTAAATAGATTAAGTAATCTCTAATGTTATAAAGAAAATAAGAAAAAGCGATAAAGATGAGGAGAATCTCACCAATGAACTCGTTCGCTAGTTGATCCTCCAAGAGCTCACACACCTACACACAACAAGAGAGAGAATGTTGGGGGGTGGTTGTATAGGGGTTTTCCTCAGTCAGACCCCCATTTAGGTGTTCCCACCTCCATGGATAGCCAATGGAAAAAAGATAAAGAAGTGATAAAAATAGAAGCACTAGAAACAATACTATGCTACTCAACCAAATGATAGAGGAGAGGAGAGGGAAGCTTACCACCTCCACCAAGAGCACTCAAGGATGCTTGGGGGAGAAATGAGAGGAACTCAAGCCTTTGCTGCAATGGTGTGGTCCCAAACTTGCTCTACCAACGTGATGGAGTGAGATATTGCTGCTATTGAATGCTTAGAATGCTTAGAATGCTTGGAAGTGAGCTTGTGAGAGTGAGTATGAGAGCCAAGTCTGTTCAATATTTCTTCCAACCTCCAAATGCAAGTTCAAAGACTAATTATGAAGGAATGAGAAATAAAACAGCCATATTCAGGTCAGGTGGCCGAAGGAGGCGTTACAACTTCGCTGCCAATGGGAAGAGTAACGCCTCTGTTGGCTCAGCCACAGGAATCTGCTAGGGATGTAAGCGCATCGTGCAGATGTCTACACACCGCGCAGGAATCCCTGACAGAAACGCCTCCACCGTCACACAAAATAGGTGCCAAGTGGACTACCATCAGCAGGCTTAAGTGAATTTAAGCCTCCAACTTAGGTTTTCTAAAGTGTAAAAAGGAAAAAAGGGGAATTGTGCCTAGGGTGCAAATTCAATCTTATACATTTTTCCCCCACTTTAGCGAGCACAAGTACTGATGAGTGCTCGGTAAAGTAGATCAAGAAGAGAGTAGGGTTAGAAAAGTATACCTGAATCGTCGAGGAAGCACACCACAATCTGACAAACTTGAAGATGCAAGAAAAACAAAGGACTCCATAGCTGCTCAAAACTATGAAGTTGGAACAACAAAGTGCCTTATAGGCCCACAGACCTACAAGGAGGCAACCCCCAAGATCTCTCGCATGGAGGAAGCCCCAAGGAAGTGGACTCCATAGAGTCAAGAAGAGGCAACATGTCTACCCACAGATAGAACATGTTAGAAGTGGCAACACGTCCACCTGTAGATATAGCGTGTCTAAAGCATCGATGCATCTACCCGTAGATAGAACACATCTAAAAGCTGTGACATGTCAACCTGCAGATAGAACATGTCTAAAGCGTCGATACATCTACCCACAAATAGAATGCATCTAAAAGCGGCGATATGTCTACCCACAAATAAAACATGTCTAAAGCGTCGATAAGTCTACTAGCAAATAGAATGCATCTAAAAGCGATGACATGTCTATCCGTAGACAAAACATGTCTAAAGCGTCGATATGTCTATCCATAGATAGAACGCATCCAAAAGCAACGACATGTCTACCCACAGACAAAACATATCTAAAGCAGCTGGTCACGTAGACCGAGAAAATTTCAAAGGGGTCCCTCGGGAACCCATCAAAAGGAGAGGGGTCCACTTAAGGGACGAACGGTTTGAAAAAGTAAGGTCTAGTTAGGTTGCCCCCAAGCTAGATGCAAAAGGAAAAATGGAACAAGTCTAGTTGGGCTGCCCCTAGGCTAGATGTGAAAAAGTCCATTCGTTACAAAGGATTTTTGAAAAAGGGTCCTTGAGGAACTCGCCATGAAGTATAAGGGTGGGTCCACTCAAGGGACACACAATTCAAACGTCGCCATCTTAGAGTGATCCATCATCAAGGGATCCTTTTGAAAGATGTTCACTTCATTAAGGAATTTGAAAGGAAGGTCATGCCCCCATGCGAGGGGAATTCAAAGCAGTTCCTGCTTTGGAGGAGGGTCTTCAAGTCCTTTCTTTACAAACTCGTGATGAAGGAAATACATTCCATTAGGGTTCCAAGTTGAGCATGTGCTTCCAAGGAAAAAAGGTATTGTGAAGACTTTCATGAAAAGATTCGCTAGTAGCAAATTCATTGTCTAAAAGTCAAAGTGTTCAAGAACGTTGTCACACATAGGAGGGACAACTCAAGCAAAGAAGAGAGAAAGATAAAGAGAAAGCGAAAAGTACAAACAAAGGGCACTGGGGGATCTAGTTTAGCGGGGTCGGATCTGTCTAAGCTTGTATAATAGTAGGTAATCACAATGCAAGGAGAAATATCATCAATCCCCAACCAGATCAAGAAGAATGCATGGAAAACAAAGTAAAAATAAAAAATTGGGTCAACATGGAAGGGAAGCCTAAATGCCCCCAATGCTTTGCATCATCCCCAATTTATCAAAAATCAAGCACAAACATGCAAGAATGATGGTACAAATAGAAGAAGGTTTAAGACACACAAACCACACCTGTATCCATGCACCAACAAGGGTGACGAGGGTCATCCAGGCACACATAGCATGAGTATGGGGGAGCACATTAAAAAACATGCACACACGCACACAAGATCAAGAAAGGGGGGACCTCCTCCTAACATTGATCATCCAAAAGGTCATCCACTTCCCAATCTAAATCCTCATAAGGGGAAGGAGGACGAGCCTACAAGGGTGGAATGTTAAGAGGAGGGGCGTCCGACCCTCCTGCAACAAGGGCCAAGGAAGAGGGTCCCTTGAGGTCCTCTCCACCAAGCTCTTGTGGAGTCAAAGTCACCAATTTCATGAAGATCACTGACAAGGTTGGGACTTCATCCACAGAGTTAAACATGCACCCAATGGGAGCGCCATGTCTTACCTTAGTAGATGGGATGTGCTATGCCTGAGATCCACCGCTAGGCTCGCCGAATGATTCGGGAGTGGTGACAAACTCAGGAGAGGCTGAGACCGATTCTATCATAAGGACATAATAGGTCATCATAGGGCCACCTTGCAAAGGTGGGCTCCTCCTATGTCCTTTATTGTGAGGAGGACTAGCCTCTACCTCTTTCTTCGTGGGAGGGGACAAACTCCCCTCAGATGAAGCTAGAGGTACAAAGGAGGAAGATAGAACTGCAATGGATATGACCAAAGTGTTAACCATATCCATGGGTTTAGGGAAGGGTTGAATATCCAGAACAATCATCAGCAAAGGCGGCTCCACCGAAGGAGCGATAAACACTTGTACCTATTTAGAGTTAGGCACATTTGTACTCACAACAAAAGCCAGGAGTGGATCAGGCAGAAGAGACATAACAGGAGGGGGGGAAGAAGAGACTGCAGAGGGCCTTGAAGCAGGGGTGGTCATTTCTTCCTCCTTCTGTTGTGAAGTGGCCAACTCGGCCAGGAGAGCCTTTCGCTGATGCTTGCCCTCACATGCAAGGCGGTTCCTATGACTCTTGGAGTTAGAAGCCGGAGCTTGCAAAGGGATGAGAGGTTCCTACTTGATCATAGGAATGTCCACTATGGTCATGTCAGGAAAAGGAATGGGTTCCTGTGCAGGAGCAGGGGGAGCAGGCTCAGGAGTGACAGGAGGAATCGACTCAAGAGCCTCAGCAACGAGTCTATTTCCGATCACTGCCTTAGTAGTAGGAGCAATAGGAGGCCATGATGGTTGAGACAAGGAGGATTCTCCTAAAAGGATCTTCTTCCTTTCATACCAAATGGGTCTAGGCTTAGTCGGCAGAATAGGAAGCTCGAATGCAAGATGCTTAGGCTTTTTCCAAGTGGGCATCGAAGGGTTCTCCTACAAATGAGGAGCAGAACCCAAGGGTACCACAACTAAGCAAGAAGAAGCATCTGACAAGGTAGCGGAAGAGGAAGAAGGAGGATCACAAGGATACTTCTCTTCTTTCCTCTTTCGAGCCTTGGTGGCCTCGTTGTCAGCCTTCAAACAATCCCTATGTGAAATAGTATAGGGTGAGGGTCGATACCTCACCTTCGGCCTCATACGTCCTTTCTTATAGTTCTGATATGTCTTATGTAAAATGTTCATCCTAGGCAAAAGGCGGCCCATAGATGCAGGCCATGGGTTATCCAAGGAGTAGCTACCACGTGCAACTAGCGGTCGATAACCGGTGTCATGGATTACGTGCACAAAGCCTCCATGGATAAATTTCAAACATTTAAGCACGATGGAGGGTACCGCATTCATCGCCACCAACCAAGGGATATCCAACTTTACATGGAAGAATTCGGACCCAAGGATGATATCAAACAAGAGGTTTACGGGCTTAGGCCCGACTACGACTGATAGGACAATGCTACCCAAGGGGGGTATGGAAAGCCCGTCATGTGTGTGAATGAAACTCATGAAAGCATCATATCCATCCTTATGTAAAAATTTAATTAGCATAATCTCCAATTTTATTATATTTACTTGTGATGTCAGGTCAACGAGAACAATTGCTATGACATTCCCATTGATCCATGTGGGAATGTAAAGAGGAGATGGTTCCCTGTTAAAGCCCATCGACAAGTCCTATGAAGTAAAGGTTATGCCAACACTACTATCTGCAGGTTGTGCAAATGGGATGGGTTGATGCAAGAAGGAGGCCATTATGCACACTAGACAGTGCTTCATAGAGTCCCTAAAAGTCAATAGATAAGATGAAGACCCAATTAAGGTTTCGTTGTGCAATACCTTTGGAACCTTCCAACTATGCCACCTAGGGGTCATAGGTCGGGTTGCAAAGGCGACAACCTTACAACACTCACACCTATAACAATCTTAGAGTACGAGGAAAGGGACTGTCAGTATCACAAGAATGGAACCAAAATGGTTCACATTAGGTTCACCAAATATGTAAGAGAGGAGGACCACCACATGCAAGACCCCAGGTCACAGAGGGTCAAGACGCGAGAGGCTTCCCTAACTTACCTCAGCTAAATGTATTGTTTAGGGTATGAGGATGAGAATGATGAGGAGTTTTAGGTCCTATGATCACTCTACGATCCGAGTTTTGATACAAGGATAGGCGAGTCAATTTTTAGGTCCACTCTGTGCCTCAAAGAGCTCTTTGTCTGAGGATGTCAGTGTAGACTATGGATGATAGCGCGGTGTGTTGGCGTCTCAAAAGCGTGTTGTATTCTGTACAACCAGACAACAACCGAGATAAGGTTAAACACACCAAAATGACTTACCAGCCTAGCTATTTAACTAAAAGGCTAGAATGATGTAACTAAATAGATTAAGTAATCTCTAATGTTATAAAGCAAATAAGAAAGAGTGATAAAGATGAGGAGAATCTCACCAATGAACTTGTTCGCCAGCTGATCCTCCAAGAGCTCACACACCTACACACAACAAGAGAGAGAATGTTTGGGGGTGGCTGGTTTAGGTGTTCCCACCTCCATGGATAACCAATGGAAAAAAGATAAAGAAGTGATAAAAACACAATCACTACAAATAGTACTATGCTACTCAACCAAATGATAGAGGAGAGGAGAGGGAAGCTTACCACCTCCACTAAGAGCACTCAAGGCTACTTGGGGGAGAAATGAGAGGAACTTAAGCCTTTGCTGCAATGGCGTGGTCCCAAAATTTCTCTATCGACGTGATGGAGTGAGATATTGTTGCTATCAAATGCTTAGAATGCTTGGAAGTGAGCTTGTGAGAGTGAGAGTATGAGAGCCAAGTCTGTTCAAGATTTCTTCCAACTTCCAAATGCAAGTTCAAAGAATGATTATGAAGGAATGAGAAAGAAAACAACCATATTTGGGTCAGGTGGCTGAAGGAGGCATTACAACTTTGATGCCAATGGGAAGAGTAACACCTCTATTGCCTCAGCCATAGGAATCTGCCAGGGATGTAAGTGTGCCACACAAATGTCTACGCGTCGCGCGGACATCCTCGATAGAAATTCCTCCACTGACACACAAAACAGGTGCCAAGTGGACTTCCATCAACGGACTTAAGTGAATTTAAGCCTCTGACTTAGGTTTTCTAATGTGTAAAGAGGCAAAAAATGGAATTATGCCTAGGGTGCAAATTCGCTCTTATATAGAAACATACTAGTAGATGTTGATGCATCTTGCAAACATAGAAAATCTTGATGATTTGGCTGCAAGAGCATATAGAATACTTTTGACTGAGACTGTATACACTTAAAAATGGTCACATCTCAATAGTTTGGTAATTAATTAAATATTTTTAATATTTAATTAGATCTCTGAATTCAATCTGCGTATAAATAAATCTAAATAATTTATTTATATTGTTCATTCTTTCATTTCGATTACATAAATAAGTTTATTTAATCACTTTTTTTATCCATTTCTTAATTAATTAAATAAACATTATGATTTATTTATATTAATTATCATATAATCTTGGCTTGAATATTTTATTCAAATAAAGATTAAATATTCTTCTCTTCTAAAAAACCTCTAAATTTCATTCATAATTAAATATTCTAAATATTTAATTAATTCTTCCAAATTCTATTCACAATTAAATATTCCAAATATTTAATTAAATCTTCTAATGTCCATTCACATCAAATATTTCAAAAATGTTTTAAATCCTCAAACTCACATAAAATTAAATAAATTTATTTATTTAATATTGGATTATCTACAACAACCGTGAAATAACTTCAAAATAGAAAATTAATAAATTTCTCTGTTTCTGAGCAAAGTTGTTCTCGTGGGTTGAAGACAAACCTCCATTCTTCTCTCCAAGATCCCAACATCTTCCATCTTCCTCTCAACCTCTCAATCTTTCACCATTCAAAATTACCAGACAATCTCACAGCCATTGATCTTCTCCAACCAGGCTCTTGCATGTAAAAATCTATAAAAGGGATTGCTGGGTCTTTGAAAAGAAAAAAAGAAGCTTTTGTACAGGAAAACTATAGTCAACCAGCCTTCCAGCATCCATAGCCTCTAGAATCATAGCATAGCATAGCTTAGCATATTAGCAATCCATATTATGGCCTATCATCCTCATATCATAGCTTCAAAAGCATTCATAATCCACAGTCCCTGTGCATAATCTACAACCCCTGTACATATCCGTATGTCAACATTTCACTCCACCAGCATATAGGATAGAGAAGTATTCTCTCTCTTTGCATACTCGTTCTATAGGTTGCCATTCTGAGAAGCTTTGCTTATACAATCTGAGAGCAGTAGCTTCAAGCAAATCACTGGAGATAGAGGACAATGGAACAATTCTGAAGAAGCTCTGTTTGATTTCTTTGATTTCATTCTATTTAGCTTTCTTTAGTTTAATGTTGCATTGGTGTGTTTTTGTCATATCATTTTGATACTAACATTTCACACACATAGAGACTATTATAGAAAGAGACATTGGAGCTCAAGAGATGTGTCACATGCTACTTGAACTTCCATTGGTAGAGAGCAGTAGAAGGTTTGTCAATCCAAATGTGTCATGTGAAGTGTTCAAACCTATAAGTGTAAATGATGAAGAGAACAATGAAGAACAAACAAAATCTTTCATTGAAGGATATAAAATAAGACCTTTTTCTATGGAAGGTGTTACACTGATTGATACTACCAGATCATGGATATATAATCCTAAAAGAAGAAGAGATAACAAATGGAAGCCAAGACAAAAAGTAGCTATTGTCAGAGTATTTCCTAGGTTTTTATCCATTCCTCCATGTGAGTCAAATAAATGGATTGATTGTTGTTATTCAAAATTATCGTTGTACAAACCTTTTCGTGACGTGGAAAGAGATATTGGTCACAATAATGATTCAATAATAGAAAAATAGGAGTCATTCCATTATAACCCTTAGAACGTGGAACAAATAGCAATTGTAGAAAATGATGAAAACATTAGTGATTCTGAAATTGAAGATAGTGAAGCTATTCAAAGAAATACTACATAGCATGAATGGGAAATAATATCTGGACTACATTATGGCCAAAATATACAAGTTTCTGAAATAGATATGTTGGGAAGGAGATATGTTGATAGACAAACAGATTGGTGTAATGAATATCAAGGTGAAATGTACACAAGTCAAGCAATGAATTTCATAAGTAGCATGGGAGAATATGGATGTCTCATACATGATGAGATACCACAGTGTATGAACTACACAACCCTCAATGATAAACAAAAAAAGGAATTCAACATATTCATGGCACACTACCATAATAATCAAATTGCACCACCCTTGTTGATGATAAGTCAAGGAACAATCGCGATAGGAAAGTCATATCTAATTGGTGCTATTAGTCAAGCTCTTGAAAATGCAGCAAATCTAGGTTGTGTGAGCCTCTTCTATTACTTGCACCAACTGAAGTTGTAGCATTCAACATAGGAGCATCCACAGTTCATTCAAAACTGTGAATCCCAATAAGAGATTTTGCTCAATTGGAAGGAGCAAGGCTCACAAGTTTTCAAGAAGAAATAGTGCACATCAAATGCATTTTGATTGATGAAATGAGCTTCATTGGTCAAAACTTGCTAGAAAACATAGATTCTAGACTTCAACAAGCAACCCCATAAAATGCAAATGTTAACTTTGCAGGTATATATCTTTGTGATTAAAAAAAATAATTATTTTATATTGTAATACATAAAATTCATGTATACAAAAATATAACTATAAAGTTATATAGTATTGAAAATAATTGTTATCGATTTTCTTTCAGGCATATCTATCATTTTTGTTGGAGATTTGGGTCAATTGCCTCATGTTAATGATAGACCAACATATGATAGAAACATATGGGCTAAGTTGCTATGGGAAGAATTCAAAACTGTGGTTACTCTAGATAAAATATTCAGACAAGATGGAGAAGACATCCACCAACAAAGATTTTGTCAACTTTTGACAAATTTGAGAGATGCAAACCCCACAATCGATGATTGGAAATTGCTTATGTCAAGAACCACTATTACATTAGATGCAACAAGCAATAAGGAGTTTGATAATGGTGTTCATTTATTCTCCACAAATGAAAATGTTTTTTTTTTATACAACAAGGGTGTCCTCGTGACCCAGCCCAGCGGCCTAGCAACCCTTACCTTGGGTACTTGAGGCGAGCTAGGGTGAGACTAGTCCCCCGTGGGTGAGATCCCCTTCCTGCAAGAAATTCCACCTCTTAAACCCAGGAGCGGAATCGAACCCAAGACCAATGGGGAGCAAACCCACTGCCTAAGCCAACTCTACTACCCGTTCGGGCTCACAAATGAAAATGTTCATAACCATAACAAGAAAATGTTATATTCATTGAAGTATCATGTTTCACGTAGTGTTGCAACAAAAGAAAGAAGTATTAATGCAGTAGAAGGATGCTCAAATGATGAGCTTGATCTAGAATTATTGATCTGTAAGGATGCCAGGGTAATGTTGACCTCAAATCTTTGGATACAAGCAGATCTTGTAAATGGAGCATTAGGATATATTTGAAATATTGTATACAAACCTATAAGTGGTCCACCAAAACCACCAACATATGTAATGGTTGATTTTGAAAGTTATTCAGGAATACCATTTGATGATCGTAATCCAAATACAATTCCAATTACAACAATACAAAGGGGGGGGGCAATCCATATTCCGTTAAGATTGGCTTGGGCATTGACAATTCATAAATCACAAGGTTTGACTCTTTCAAAAGCTATTGTTGATATAGGACCAAGAGAAAGAATAGGATTGAAATTTGTCGCTATATCCCATGTAAAGTCTCTAGACGGCCTAAGAATAATGTCACCGTTCACATATGACTATTATGAGAAAATAAAAAAGGGTAGACAACTTGCCAAGAGAAAGGTTGAAGAAAATAAACTAAAATTTTTAGAAGATAATTGATGTAACACATTTTCACCTGGCCCTTTTCCCTCCTTAACCCATCACTATTGAAGAGGCTTTGGTTTCTTCTGCTCCTTCGTCTGTTAGCATTATAGACACCCTTGGCCCTAGTAAGAAAAAATGCATTAAAAACCCTGCCACAAAAGCCTCTCCTTGGGACACTTCTCCCTCTCAGGGGCCTGTGGTGAAGAAAAAGGATAAAAAATGCATAGCTCCCACCCCGAAAACTAAGGCCAAAGCCTCCAAGAAGACAAAATTCAGATTTCAGCAAATTGACTTTGACATTGAGATCACTAAGGAGACTAGTACCCCTTACAGGTCAAATAGACTGGTAATCAAGCAAGAAAAAGAGAAGAATTTTAAGGAGGCCTCAAATTCTGAAAATGGGGATGGGAGTGAGAGTAAGATTAAAGAGGAAAAGGATGTTGGGGAGGAGGCTCTTTCGGTCTCTGCTAGTAGCTCCTCCCATGTTTTTGAAAGTCTTAAAAGGGGTCCTACCAGCATTAAAATTAAGGAGGTCAAGTCTCGGGCCTCGAACATTGCTGAAGGAAAGGCTCCGATGGAGGAAGCTTGTAGTAAATAGGATGTTGTCTGGGAGGAGGTTGATAACATTAAAATTAGAGTTGAAAGTTTAGAGAAAATACTGCAGGATGTTACACTTTTTTCCCTAAAGATTATGCATAGGTCTGCCACTACTCTATGTCTGTTGCAGAAGGACAAGTCTATAGACAATGCAGATGAAGAAGCCACCAACAAGGAACTTCTTAAGTTCCTCACTGATGATTGGGCTACCATAACTTTAATTAAGCCATGCAGTGGGAAAAAGGATTAGATTTCTAGGGGTTTTGGTTTTTTGACTGGTGTTGGCTGAATCAGAGTTCGTTTATGTTTTATTTTGCTAAAGATATTGTTAATGTTCTTATGTTTACTTATGACTAGTATGACCCTTGGTGGTCTGTGGTTAAGACTATTTTAAATCATGTTTTCATGATGGACATTACTAGTAGTTTTAGCTCTTGTGATAGTTTTTGGGATGTTTTTGATATGATCTACTTGGGGTGATGGTTTGGTTTTTAGACCTGCTATTACTGTGTTGTTGGTGTTTCTCTGTTATGGATGGCCGGTGGTGCCTTGTATTAAAGGGACAACACCCTAGTTTTGCTTCTTTTTATATTAAAAACATATTTTCTTCAATTTTGTTTCAATGAGTATCAAATTTCTAAATGTAATATATTTGTATGATCTTTAGTTTTATGCTACTTTCAGTTCTTCTATGTTTAATATATTTAAAATTCAACAAATTATAAATGTTTCTTATGTAACACAATCATGATACTTTTCAAATGTTTCTAATGAGTTGTAGTAAATTTAAAAATCATTTGGTACCCATGTGGATTCTTCATATTTAACAACATAACCTGATAATGTTTAGTATGAAATTATAATTCTTTTAAAAATTTGAAACTAAGTATAATTCATTTAAAAATTTCATTTAGTATGAAATTATAATACTTTTTAAATTTAATAGCATAACTTGATAACATTTAGTATGAAATTCAACTTTAAATGAAAGTTCAATTCTATTTTTTTTTCAAACTCAAATTCATGATTATTTTAATTTTAAACCTTAATAGTTAATTATGAAGTTACAAATGAGAGCTGCAATTAAAAAGGTTTTTAAACTTTAAATGTATGCTGTCACTTTGAAATTGTTTCCAAACCTATTTAAATGGGAAAAAATTCTTATTAATTATGAAGTTACAAATGAGAGTTGCAATTAAAATGGTTTTTAAATTTTAAATGTATGCACTCACTTTTAAATTGTTTTCAAACCTATTTAAATGGATAAAATTGCTTATAAAGATCTTAGATGTTTTGAAAATTTAATTTGTTCTTTTCTTACAATACGTGGAAGTTGTGATACCCTTTTGTTCACTCATGACAAATATATGTTGCAGGTTTGATGGAGAAGAAAACAAAAGAGGAATGTCAAAAGCTACCAAAAGAATTGGTGTTAATGAGTGTAGCAAAATTATTTAGCAGACCTTTTTCAAGAATGAAGTTGGTTTATAAAAGGTGGAATGAGATGCTTTCTTCACATGATTCACTGAAAACTATAGTTTTAGATGGTTCATGTTCGAGTAATGTTTTCTTATTACAGTTCTCTCCATATGGGTTTGAGGGGATACAATCATGGATCATTGAAGGTGATGCAAATTTTTATAGGGTTCCTTTGATAAAATTTCTAGACTATTGTAAGTGCATAGAGTTGGTTTCTAACAATATGTACTGCTGCTCCAAATGGGTAAGAGATGGTCCTTCCAATTTCTACATATATGATAAATCTAATGCAGCTATTGCAACTTGGACAAAATTTCCTCGTCCTTCCAAAATCACGACCACTTTAGGTACAGATTTCATAGCAACAACTTTTGTCTCTTCCATTAATCAACATGTAATATTGCTTGGACAATACTACTAGCACACAAATAGTCAAAGTATTGTTGAGATTTATGACTCAAAAAGCAATTTATGGAACAAAATGTTTTTTGAACATTCTTATTTTCCAATGGGGGGAAGTTTTTATTCTGAAGAACGATTTTATTGGTTAAGAAATTATACAAACAATGGTGAGATTATTGAATTTAATTGGGTTGAAAAGAGTTGGATGATAATTTCATCACCAGTTGATCCTACTGTAGAGTACCCTTATGTTCCTGGTTTCCCCTCTAAAGAAGTACAAACAAAAGTTTATGAAAATAATTATGATGTTATGATTCACTGGAATAGTTTTACTACATCTTGGAAATTAGTTGGAAGTGATGGTTATATAGTGTTGGTTGACAAAAAATATCATCAAATGTGGAAGTTGGATAAAGTGGATAAAGATGACAATGAAAGAAATATATGGTCACCTTTACACATCAATTTACATCAAGAAATTTATAGCATAGCAATTAATAGCAATGGAAGCATATTAGTTGTGGGAGATAAAGTATCATTATACAATAATGAAGGAAGAATAATCCGAATGATTTAATTGACAGAGTTTGACCCACAACTTCTTATCCAAACCAAGAAATATGGAAATTATATGCCATTGTTTAGTCTTCCTATAGATTATACCAATGTATGGTGGCTATAATAAGTTATTTTGAAACTTTCATGAAAATTATAGTATGTATTGTTTTGTAATATTTAATTTGTAGGGTTTGAAATTTAAATTATATTGTAATGGACTTACTATAATTTTAAACTTATTTTTAGTTTTGTATTTTATTAAATTTATGTATTTCTTGAAAACTGATAATGGAGATTATATTAATATAGTTTTCAAGTTAAATAAAAATCTTAAAAAATATAAAACTTTAAAATGAATCATTGTTACTAAACAAAAAAGAAAAATAATTCTATCACATCAAAAAAAAAAGAATTGTTTTAGATCACATCTAACTTAAGATCTATGTACCATGACAATTTAGACTAGCATTGTTCACATTCTATTCCTCAATAAGTAAAAAACATATATTCTAAATAGTATTTGCAAACACGGTTATGTTGACACTTTAATTATATCCACTAGATCCAACTAAGGAATAAAATATTAGTTATAATGTTGTAAAAATGAAAAGCATTGTTCTTATAATATTCTAAAAATCAAATATTATATCCACTAGATCCAACTAAGGAATAAAATATTATATATAATATTGTAAAAATGAAAATCATTGTTCTTATAATATTGTAAAAATCAAAACCATTGTTCATATCATAGATGCGTGCTCTATCACATCTTTGAATTTAGGTTTGTATTTAGAACATGTAATTTTTAATAGATTGAAAAGCCACTATAAACACCATCAATATATTAATGCAAAGAAAATTAAGAATAATTGAATTGACATAGTTTGATCCACAAATTTTAATCTTAACCATAACCCTAACCCTAAACCCAACTCTAAGTCTATTTAAAACCCAAACCTAAACTCCAACCCTATTCTTAACCCTAACCCCAAGCTTTATTATAGAACCCTAAACCTATCCCTAATTGTAATCCTAACACTAACCCCAACTATAATCATAATTCTATCTCTAACCATAATATTGATTCTATCTCTAACCCTAACATTCACCCTATATCTAAACCTAACCCTAACTTTAATGATAACCCCAATCCAAATCCTAATTTTATCTGTAACCCTAATTCTATGTCTAACCATAATCTTGATTCTATCTCTAACCCTAATGTTTATCCTAAATGTTACCCTAACCCTAACTATAATGATAACCCTAATCCAAATCCTAATTTTATTTCTAACCGTATGTCTAATCCTAATCGTAATCTGAAATCCTAAACTTAATCTTCATCATATCTTTAACCCTAACCTTAAATCCAACCAACATACTATAATTATATCTCTAAGCCTAACCCTAACAACAATAATATATATAATTAATCTATAACCATAACCCTAACCACAATAATATATTTAAAATTAATCCTTAACCCTAACCATAATCCTAACCCTAACCCTAACCCTAATTCTATCTCTAATCCTAACCCTAATACTAACACTAATACCAACCTAATCCAAATTCTATCTCTAACCCTAACTATAACCCTAATCCTAATTCTATCTCTAACCTTACTCCTATTCCTAACCCTAACCCTAACCCCTAATTTATAACATTAACACTAACCATAACCCTAACCCTACCCTTGATCATAATTTTATCTCTAATCCTAACTTTGATTTATAACCCTAACCCAAACCCTAACCCTAACCCTAACATTTTTATCTTCCATGTCGTGTTGCGAATGCTACTAGCATATATATATATATATTTATAAATAATATATATTAAAACGCCGAGAGATATCCTTCTTGAGGTGTCTATTTTTCAATCGATTACTCACATAAAAGCACAATAGATGCCTCTAATTATATTGTGGATGTCCTCAACTTTTTCTAATCATGCATGTGTACTAAAAAGACATTTGATATATCAATTTAAAAAGCCCATCCAATATATTCAATATTAAAAATATATACACTAAAAAAAAACTCTTTATGTCGAGAGGTGTATTACAATGGCATCCACCAAAAAGAAATGTGTAAGAAAAAACTCTTGAGCTAGAAGGAAGGTATGGGGTCTACTACTACTACCACTTTAATTTCCTCAACCACCTTAGGAATCACCAGCATATCTCCATTCCTTTTTTCCTGTTTCATGCTCTTGATAGCATTGTGGCAGAGTTTAATGATGCCTCAATTTCTGGAAAGAATTATACTATCCTGCACCAAGGCCTTATGTCTAGGCTTTATCATTTTCATATGGCCCTTTTCCCTGCTCGCCCTATCATTGTCAAAGAAGTCTCGTCTCTCCCTGCTCTTGATGAAACCCCAGTTTCCTCTACTCCCCCCTCTGCTAGCATTCTGGATATGCCGGGCTCGAGTAAGAAAAAATGTTGAAAAAATCCTGCCTTGAAAGCCCTTCCCCATGGCACGTCCCCTGCCAAGGGTCCGAGGGATACGGGTAAGGAAAAAAAGTGTCTTGCCCCTACCTTGCGACCTAAGGCTAAAGCCTCTAAGAAAACTAAATTCCGCCTCCATCAAATTGATTTCGACATCAAGATCACTGACGAAGCTAACACCCCCTGTAGATCTAATAGACTGGTCCTTAAGCAGGACAAGGTGGGAAGTCTTAAGGAGGCTTCAGATTCAGATAATGAAAATGGGAGTGACAGTGAAAGCTAGGAGAAAAAGGTGGCGGGTGGGGAAGACCAGTCTGTCTCGGTGAGTCATGTGTTTGAAGGCTTGAAGAAGGGCCCTACTAGTGCCAATGTGATGGAAATTAATCCCCAAGCCTCTAATACGGATGAGGGAAAAGCCCCCTTGCAGGAAGATCACAATGAAAAAGAGCATGCTTGGGAAGAAGTTGGCAAGCTGAAAGGGAGAATGGAGAGGCTGGAAAAAAAGGTTCAAGAGGTGTCTCACTTTGCCCTAAAGGTCATGCACAGATTGGCTACCAGTCTATGCTTGCTACAGAAGGACAAGTCCGCAGATGATGGCAAAGAAGATGTTGGTTTTAAGGAGCTGCTCGAGTTCCTCACAGCAGATTGGGCAACTGCTATTCAGGATAAACCTTGCAGGGAGGAAAAGAATTAGGCCTTTGGGTCCTTTTGTTTTTGTCATTTTCTCTATGACTTTTTGTATGTTAATGTTGTTTAATTGGTTTGACCCCTGGGGGTCTTTGGACTCATCTGCTCCATATCATGCTTGCATGATGGACTCTGTTTATCCTATGTTTACTGTTGCTTTTTGGTTTTTGATATGACTTGTTGTGGGTGATGGCTTGGTTCTCTCTGCTATCACTGTGCTGCCAATGTGCTTACTCTGGATGGCCTTTGGTGCCTTGTATTGATGGGACAACACCCTTGTTTTTGCTGCTTTTTATATAAAAAACTTCCTAAAATGAATTTAAAAAACGGTTTTCTTTTTATGAAAGTGTGAGTTTTTGCTTTTTTTACTTTTTAAATATTGTCAATAGAACTTATATATATATATTTTTTCATTTTTTTTTTTAATCTTTTAATCAATTTTCTGTGATCAAATATCTATTTTTACTTTTTTATTGATTCATCTTTGTGATCAAATATCTAATTTATATTTTATTTCTCTTTGAGATCAAGTTTATTTATTTATTTCTTTGACTTTTTTGGTTTATTCAAATCTTTGATTTATCTTTATTTTTTAATTGTTATTTGATTTTTTGATTTTTTTGATTTATCTTTTATCTTTGGTTTATTTATTTGATATTTTAGTTTATCTATGATAAATATTTTGAATTCTTAATAATTTATATTTGACTATTATTTTTATCAAATCTATTTCTTTTATTTATTGAATTTTTAATTTATTTTTTTAATCTTAGATTTATTGGTAAATATTTTCATATCTTTGTGATCAAATCTCTTTGATTTATTTATTTGATCTTTTAATTCATTTTTATTTTTGATTTATTTATTTGATCTTTTATTTTTTTATTTTATTTTTGATCTATTTATTTGACTTTTTAATTTATCTATGATAAATATTTTATAATATTTGTGATTTATCTTTGATTTCTCTTTCTCATAAAATCCCTTTCATTTTTATTTTTTAAAGGATATCTCTTTGATTTTGATTTTGATTTTTCTATCAAATTTCTTTGATTTTGATTTTGATTTTTCTTTGATTTTTATTTTTTTTAATTTTTCTTTTAAATAAATATATCTAAAATATATAATTAATATTTTTTTTATTCAAGGGGTAAACGCTTTTGACTGGAGCTATGAACCAGAATACAACCATTCAACAATACCACCCCAATGGGGTTTGAACCTTGGTGGCAAGAACAATAATGCCACCTATAAACCATCACACCATGCCAGTACCAGAAAAATATCTAATTAATATTATCATCAATGATATATTTCTTTTAAATATATATTTAAAATATTTAAATAATAATTAATTATATATTCACCATAATAATATTATTTTAGTAACATGGGATTGCTAAAATAAAATTTAAAGTATATCTTCTTGATGTCTTTCTTACCATTTCTTTTTTATTTCACCTGTCCAATTATTTTTTAACTCGCCCTGAAAGGTAATTTTTTCAATTATAAAAAAGTTAAAACTATTTTGTCTCTATAGACTACGACCATTCATTTATTAAGAAAGTTCCTCCCACAAAAATGACAGCGAGAAATGGTGCGAGCTTCCATGTTCTGTACGGGAAAATGACTGTGGATAAAATAGAAACAAACTAAAACCCACGAAAAATATCGATGACTCCAAACATTTTAATCGTCTTGCAAGATTTTTCCATAATTCTGAATCATTGATATCAAAAATCAGTTGAGCTTCTTCAAATAGGGAATGCCTTTGATGATCTGAATCGTCAGTATAAAAAATCAGTTGGGCTTCTTCAAATATGGAATGCCTTTGGCATAAAGAAAGAAATAGGTCATCTACATCGCCTAGCAAGAGAACTTCTTTGCAACCAGACAAATTATATCAAATTTTCCAATCTCCCATGGATAAACAGTGGATCATCGAATTTGAAATTGGCTTTCACAACCAGAATGAGGTATCCACTTGAATATTTGAGGAGGAGGTCTTGATTTATAAATTCCCCATATTCCTTGTCCAACTGAATGAGAGAGCATTTGTTACACAAATGGTGTCATTAGGCCCATTTCATCACAACCTTTCCTTTTCTGGAATGCTTAATCATAAATTGTATGCTACATAGAGAATGTATGAAATGGCTGAGGAGGAATTTAAAAAAGAAGTGATAGGACCTATTCTCGCTTTGGCTTCCACTATAAGAAAATGCTACCAATGACAGATCAAGTACGAAAATAGGTATCTTTCTTGGATGCTCAGTTTGGATGCTTGTTTTATCTTAAAATTTTTAGGGCCTTGGATAGTGAAGCAAATTCGGATCACCACCTTTTTAATTGAAATTCCATTGAATATGTTGTATATCCCATAAAAATGAACATTCTACTGCTAGAGAACCAAATTCCACTCTTTTTTTTGCTCAAGATCTTAGGGTTGCAACATGAAAAAGATGAAGCGTATTTACTAAGCTTTGTAAATTGTTAGATCGTGCCCATATAGAAAGGTTGTTCTTCCCCTTTAAGGAGACAACCCTTTGGCTACAGAAGGGGATTCCATGTGTCAAGGAGAGTAAGAATCTTTTGGATTTAATTTGTATGTTAGTCATATATTCATCTGAACCCCATAAAGATACCAACTAGACATATACTCATCATCCCAAAAAAGATTTTATAATCCCCTCAGCTTCTGAATTAAAACGTGTTGGGATCAAATTCACAAAGACAAAGGGAAATATTATGGCGATTAGGATTAAGAAGAATAGATTTCACCTTCCCATAATCATAATCTGCAGTAGCATTAAAACCCTCTTGCAGAATCTTATGGCATTAGAAGTATGTGAATTGAATGAAACCTGTATGTGATATCAAGCTACATTCATCTCATGTGTGAGCTAATTGATTCTAAAAGAGATGTCTTTGTCCTTAGAAAATATGGAATTATCAAGAACTACCTAGGAAGCAACCGAGAAGTGGCCGAAATCTTCTACAAACTAGAAAGAGGCATCGCCATAAGCTAGAAGGATCTATTTGGGAAAGTGAGAGAAGATTCTCATGAACATTATCATAGAAAAATTAAGGTCTTGGTCATTGAACTTATAGAAAACCATTGTTCAATTCCATGGAGGGTCAAGTTTCTGCTGTTGTAGCATGCATGCTTTTGCTCTTCGCTATTGTGCATAAATTGTTCTCACTGCAAAGCAAACTTTTAAGAAATTAATATACCAATTGCTTCAATGTACTAGTCTGTGTTTGTAATTAGGCTTGCACAAGGTTCCTATGGAGGGAACTCCTCTAAAGTTTTCTTTAGGCATTGTTCCTAAAATTTAGGAGCTTTTTGTGAAGTACTTGAAGTTTACTCTATTGCATGTATACGAACATTTTTTTATTTTCTTTATCTCAACATGAATAGTGAGAAACTATTAACCTTCACTTGCATCAACTTAAATTTTATGGTAATGAAGGATTATTTTTATTGAAGATAGAGGGAGTGATTTATCCAGTTATATTTTTTTTTATAAATTTTGATGTTTTATCAAAATTTAATTGTAAAATTTTAAATAAATTCAGTAATTTATAAAAAATAAACCATCTTTCATGAATATGAATCTAAATAAAGTAATTTTTTTATTTTGATTTTTTTATTTGACTTTTTAATTTATCTATAATAAATATTTTAAAATATTTGTGATTTATCTTTGATTTCTATTTCTAATAAAATCTCTTCATTTTAATTTTTTAAAGGATATCTCTTTGATTTTGATTTTGATTTTTCTATCAAATTTCTTTGATTTTTCTTTTTCTTTTTCTTTGAGATTTATCTTTGATTTTGACTTTTTTTTTTTCTTTGAGGTTTATCTTTGATTTTTCTTTTAAATAAATATGTCTAAAATATCTAATTAATATTATCATCAATGTGTAAGGAAAAACTCTTTAGCTAGAAATTGACATTCAAATGACATGCAAATCCATATCCACTCTTTACCTCATGTCCCCATGCGGCTGCTTAACTCCATTTTCTACTTAAACTTAAGCATTGGGAGTGTTCCCATGCATAAATTTTATTGTTGAGAAAGGATAATTTGGAATCTTTTCCTATTTTAATGGAGCAGCTACTGTTTAGGAATTGAAAATAAGTTGTGGAAAAAAGGGGCAGCAACTGCATATTGCTAAAGATCCACGTGGCTCCACAAATTTCTTTCCCTCTTTTTTAATATTTACTTTCATTTTTATTTTTCTAATTTTTTATTGTACAAATTATTATTAATACTATTAATACAAATTTAAGTTGGCTGCTAAAAATTAAGCATTCATGGGGCCATCGACTCCACAAATAACTTAGCAGTAGTCTATCATGGCCTCGTTTTGGCCAAAAATCAAGGGGTTTCCATACTTTGGTTGGAGGGGGACTCTCTTAATGTATAAATTTCCTCTTGAAAAAATTCCCTCCCTCATGGTCTATTGTTCATTTTATCAATGACTGTATTGCTATCTTAAATTATTTTGAGGAAATTAAAGTCTCACATGTTTTCCATGAAGCTGATAGGTTTGGCTAATGGTGTTGCCAACGTGGGAGTGGTGGAAAGAGTTGATTGGGGTTCATTTGAATCTCTTCCTCTTAATCTCAAATGCATATCTAACGATGACTAGCTGGTTTGTTTTTAAGATTGATGTTTTTGGGGAAAGGTTGTTCATAATATTTCATAGTCGGGTTATGCATGATGAACCTTTGGCCTATATGATTCATTATTATTTCCTTAGTTTCCTTATTATGAAGCATTGGTAGCATAGGCAGGGAAGTACCTTGAATGACAAGCCCACACGTATTGTGGGTGTAATTTGTGATGTTTTTTGGAGATTTTGGTCACATTTTCTTAACTCTTTAGTGTCGTTGGGTTCTACAACTTTTCATGCAACCATGGGTGGAGACTGCTGTAGAATTGAACTGAGTTCTTGCAAGGAATTTAAAAAAAATCCTGTTGTATGGGAACATTTGGAGTTGGGCGGGGTTATGCAGTTCATGCAAAGAATTCAAGGTCCGGACCCTAATGCTACAATTTTTTTTGTGAAAAGTTGGAATGGGAGGATGCTACATTATAAGAGTGTGGAGTTTAAAATTGATGAGGAGTTTATAGCAAAGGCCATTGGTCTAGCGATCTCTAGGAGGAAATTCTTTAGGGATAGGGGAGCTGTTAAGAAGGCCTTTGTGAATTTTTTCAAATTCAATGAGAAGAAGAAGCTTCGGGAAATTGGGAGTGGTGGCTACGCTCGTAAGTCTTTGAAGTTGTTATGGAGGAACCTCGTGTTGGCCATAATGCACTATTTTATGCTTGAAGGTAGATTCTCTGTTGTTTACAGCTACCATTTCATGCTTTTGAATCATTTTAGGCACAAGGTGTTGGTCTCCTTTCCTTTCTACCTGTTAATTTCCAAGGAAAAGAGTATTGAAGATCACAAAAAAACCCTAAGAAGGTGATTTTGCATGAGGGTCTTATGAATCTCTTGGTTTCTCACATTAAGCTTAAGTTAATTACAGTTTCTCCTCAAACTCTTGGTAAGAAGACTGTTAAAAACTCTTGTTATGATACTGGAGACTACTACGGAATGGGTTGGGAGTTCTAAGGATGAAGAATCGGAGTTTGAGGAAATATCTGTGGATAATGGTGGCTTTGAGGAAGGGGAAGATGACTTGGAAGAGTGGAGAAAGGGCTATGAAACAGATGTGGAGTTGCGAGATACCATGGTGAAGTCTTTGAGAAAGACTTCGAAAGGGAATTCAAAAGGCTCCAAGAAAGAAAAACTTTCCACTAAGAGGAAGATGGAGGTGGCTCTTGGTTCTAGTGAGAAACCCTCGTTGTCTCCTAGCAAAGGTGGTGTGAAGGATAGCCCTTTTGGGAAAGGTGGTGAGAATTGTTCTATTAATGTTGATGCTGAGAATGTCTCTATTGGGGATCCTTTGCCTGGGAAGGGGAAAATTTCCTCTGTGACAGGTCTCAAGGCTTCTGAAGATGAGGGTTTGTGTTCAAAATTTCCTGGTGGTGTTGTCAATACTTGTACTGATGAGTTGTTGAAAGGGGATGGAGTTGGTCAAGCATTCTCAGGGATTTTCTCCAATTGAAAGGGCTATTAAAATGGAACGGTTGGAAGTGTTAGCTAATTTAGCTAACTTGCATGATAAGGAGCAGATTAAGGTGGAAGTGGTAGAGGTCGAGGACTCCCCTGTTGAAGAGGATGAGGAGAAGAATTTGGATTGGTTTGATGCTCCTGGTAACATTGAGCAGAATGATCAACCTCCTATTAATTGGGATGATGTGAATATGAATATGTTTTACAAGATGGTTGAGGATGGGACATGGAATTTGTTGTCTCTGGTGAAGTGGTTGTTTTCTGAGGTTATGGAGCTCAATATTCAGATAAAAAATTGGCAAGAGGTTTGTGTTGTTATGCTCCATGGTAATCAGAAGGGATGGGCTATTAAAGGAAAAGTTAAAACTATGAACGTCATGCTAGATAAGCTAGTTATTGATGTGGATCGTCTGGGGGTTTCTCATGAGGAGATGATTTCCTCTTTGGAAATGTTGGTCAATAAAATTTTAGAGGACCGTGTTGCTAGACTTGAGGAGAGAACTGGTAAGATGTTGGATGATTTAAGAACTATGGTTAATATGAGCAATAACTCTTTGAATACTACATCTAGGGGGCTCTCTGTTTTAAATGAGAAAGCCCTTAATTAGACAGGTAAACCTCTTGACTTGGGTGATTTAGAGAAAGTGATTGATGAAATCAACTGCTTGAACCGGGTGGAGAAAGTTGAGGAGTCTGCTCCAATGTTGGAGAAAGATGTGTAGGCTAGGTCGTGTCTTAGGACAAGGAGCAAGACTAAAAAGAGAGTTGTTGTTTCTATGGATGAGCTTAAAGATGTTGTGGATATGTAGGAGGAGGTCATTAAGGAGAATATGGCCTTGGTGAATGTCTTGGAAAAAATGTTGTAGCTGACTCTTTCCTTTTTGTTGGATCAGTAGGGTTGCTGATGTTTTGATAACGGGTTCCTTTTGTTTTATCTTTTGTTAGCATTTTGGTTTTTTGGGCAGCTAGTTTTTATTGCTTAGTTTCTCTTGCAACTTTTCATTTTTGTAAAGGGTTTCTAGCCCCTTCAAAATCTATTTTTCCTTATCAAAAACTCCACAAATAACTCCTAAATAAGTTGAGCAGCCATTATTATTAACTTCCTAAAATGAATTTAAAAAACAGTTCAGCTTTGCTTTTTTGGTTTTTTAAATATTTTCAATAAAACTTAAATATTATTCCTTTTTTTCATTTATTTATTTGATCTTTTAATCAAATTTTTATGATCAAATATTTGTTTTGATTCATTTTGTGATCAAATATCTAATTTATCTTTTATTTCTCTTTGAGATCAAATTTATTTATTTATTTATTTGATTTTTTAGTTTATTCAAATCTTTGATGTATCTTTATCTTTGAATTATTATTCGATTTTTTATTTTTTGATTTATCTTTTATCTTTGATTTCTTTATTTGATCTTTAAATTTATCATGGTAAATATTTTTATTTGGTCTTTTTGATTTATCTTTTATCTTTGATTTATTTATTTGATATTTTAGTTTATCTATGGTAAATAATTTGAATTCTTAGTAATTTATATTTGATTTTTTTTATTATCAAATCTCCTAGTTTTATTTATTGAATTTTTTAATTTATTTTTTAATCTTGAATTTATTGGTAAATATTTTCATATCTTTGTGATCAAATCTCTTTGATTTATTTATTTGATCTTTTAATTCATTTTTATCTTTGATTTATTTATTTGATCTTTTAAATTTTTTTATTTGACTTTTTAATTTATTTATGATAAATATTTTTAAATATTTGTGATTTATCTTTCATTTCTCTTTCTAATAAAATCTCTTTCATTTTAATTTTTTGAAGGATATTTCTTTGATTTGATTTTGGTTTTTCTATCAAATTTCTTTGATTTTAATTTTTCTTTTAAATATATATATCTAATTAATATTATCGTCAATGATATATATTTTTAAAATATACATTTAAAATATCTAAATAATAATTAATTATGTATTCACCATAATAATATTATTGTATTAACCCCTGCTAAAATAAAATTAAAAGTATTTCTTCCTAAAGTCTTTCTTACCATTTCTTTCTGATTTCACCTGTCTAATTATTTTTTAACTCACCTTGAAAGGTAATTTTTTCAATTATAAAAAAATTAAAACTATTTTGTGACTATGACCATTCATTTATTAAGAAAGTTCCTCCCACAAAAACGACAACGAGAAATGGTGTGAGCTTCCACAGTTCGAACGGGAAAGCAACTATGGATAAAATATGAACAAATTAAAACCCACAAAAAATATCGACAGCTCCAAACGTTTTAATCGTCTTGCAAGAATTTTCCGTAAATATGAATCATTGATATCAAAAATCAGTTGGGCTTCTTCAAATAGGGAACACCTCCAACGATCTGAATCATCAGTATCAAAAATTAGTCGGGCTTCTTCAAATAGGGAATGCCTTCAACATAAAGAAAGAAATAGGTAATTTGCATTGCCTACCAAGAGAACTTTTTTGCAACTAGACAAATTATATCAAATTTTCCAATCTCCCATGGATAAACAATGGATCGTCAAATTTAAAACTAGCTTTTGCAACTAGAATCAGGTATCTGTCCAAATATTGGAGGAGGAGGTGTTGATTTATAAAGTCCCCAAATTCCTTTTCCAACTAAATGAGAGAGCCTTTGTTCCACAAATGGTGTCATTAGGCCCATTTCATCATGACCTTGCCTTTTTGGAATGCTTAATCATAAATTGTATGCTACATGGAGAATGTTTGAAATGGCTAAGGAGGAATTTGAAAAAAGAAGTGATAGGACCTATTCTTGCTCTAGCTTCCACTGTAAGAAAATGCTACCAACAACAGATCGAGTATTAAGATAGGTATCTTGCTTGGATGCTCACTTTGGATGCTTGTTTTATCTTAGAAATTTTTAGGGCCTTGGATAGTGAAGCAAATTCAAATCACTGTCTTTTTAATTGCAATACCATTGAATATGCTACATATCCCATAAAAATAGACATTTTGCTATTGGGGAACCAAATTCCACTATTTTTTCTGCTCAAGATCTTAAGCTTGTAGCTTGAAAAAGATGATCTAGGTACATTTACTAAGCTTTGTAAATTGTTCGATCATGCCCATATAGAAAGGTTGTTCTTCACCTTTAAGGAGACAACTCGTTTGCTACAGAAGGGGATTCCATTTGTCAAGGAGAGTAAGAATCTTTTGGATTTAATTTGTATGTTAGTCATACGTTCATCCGAACCCCATAAAGATACCACATATACTCATCATCCCAAAAAAGATGTTATAATTCCCTCAGCTTCTAAATTAACACATGTTGTGATCAAATTCACAAAGATGGAGGGAAATCTTATGGCAATTTGGATTAAGAAGAATAGATTTCACCTTTCAATAATCAAAATCTGTAGTAGCATTGAAACCCTACTACATAATCTTATGGCATTAGAAGTATGCAAATTAAATGACACTTGTGTGATATGAAGCTACGTTCATCTCATGCATGAGCTAATTGATTCTAAAAGAGATGTCTTTGTCCTTAGAAAAACTAGAATTATCAAGAACTACCTGGGAAGCGACCGAGAAGTGGTTGAAATCTTCTACAGACTAGAAAGAGGCATCGACATAAGCTACAAGGATCCATTTGGGAAAGTGAGAGAAGATTCTCATGAACATTATCATAGCAAAATTAAGGTCTTGGCCATTGAATTTACAGATGACCATTGTTCAATTCTATGGAGAGTTGTTTTTGGAATTGCAACATGCATGTTTTGGCTCTTTGCTACCATGCATAAATTTTTCTCATGCATCACAAAATTTTAAGAAATTAATCTACCGATTGCTTCAATGTACTAGTCTACATTTGTAATTAGCCCTGCACAAGGTTCCTATGAAGGGAGCTCCTTAAAAGTTTTCTTTAGGCATTGTTCCTAAAATTTAGGAGCCTTTTGTCAGGTAGTTGAAGTTTACTCTATTGCATGTATACCAACATTTTTTATTTTCTTTATCTCAACACAAATAGTGAGAACCAATTAACCTTCACTTGCATCAACTGAAATTTTATGGTAATGAAGTATTATTTTTATTGGAGATAGAGGGATATGATGGTTTTTATCTAGTTATATTTTTTTTGGGGTAAATTTTGATGTTTTGTCAAAATTTAATTGTATAATTTTAAATAAATTTGGTAATTTATAAAAAATAAACCATGAATATGAATCTAAATAAAGTAATTTTTTATTTTTTATTTATTTATTTGATTTTTTTAATTTATCTATGATAAATATTTTAAAATATTTGTGATTTATCTTTGATTTCTCTTTCTAATAAAATCCCTTTCATTTTGATTTTTTGAAGGATATCTCTTTGATTCTAATTTTGATTTTGATTTTTTTCAGATTTTTCTTTGAGATTTATCTTTTAAATAAATATATATAAAATATCTAATTAATATTATCATCAATGTGTAAGGAAAAACTCTTCAGTTAGAAATTGACATTTAAATGACATGCAAATTCATATCCACTCTTAAATGTTATGTTCTTATTTTTTGAAAAAAGAAGAAGTCATTATTGTTAACTTCCTACAATGATTTTTTAAATATTTTCAATAAAACTTAAATATTATTCATTTTTTTCATTTATTTATTTGATCTTTTAAACAATTTTTTGTGTTCAAATATTTGTTTTTCCTTTTTTATTGATTCATCTTTGTGATCAAATTTCTAATTTATATCTATTATATCTCTTTGAGATAAAGTTTATTTATTTAATTTTTTTAGTTTATTCAAATGATTGATTTATCTTTATCTTTGAATTGTTATTTGATTTTTTGATTTATAGATTTATCTTTTATCTTTGATTTATTTATTTGGTCTTTAACTTTATCCTAGTAAAGATTTTTATTTGGTCTTTTTATTTATCTTTTATCTTTGATTTATTTATTTGATATTTTAGTTTATCTATGATAAATATTTTGAATTTTTAATAATTTATATTTGATTATTCTTTTTATCAAATCTCTTTGTTTTATTTATTGAATTTTTTAATTAATTTTTTAATCTTGGATTTAATGATAAATATTTGTATATCTTTGTGATCAAATCTCTTTGATTTATTTATTTGATCTTTTAATTCATTTTTATCTTTGATTTAAATTTTTGATCTTTAATTTTTTTATTTTTTATTTATTTATTTTACTTTTTAATTTATTTATGATAAATATTTTAAAATATTTGTTATTTAACTTTGATTTCTCTTTCTAATAAAATACTTTTCATTTTAATTTTTTTGAATGATATCTTTTGATTCCTATTTTGATTTTTCTTTTTCTTTGAAATTTATATTTGATTTTTCTTTTAAATAAATATATCTAAAATATCTAATTAATATTGTCATCAATGATATATTTCTTTTAAATATATATTTAAAATATTTAAATAATAATTAATTATATATTCACCATAATAATAATATTTTATTAACTAAGGATTTGCTAAAATAAAATTAAAAGTATTTTTTCCTGAAGTCTTTCTTACCATTTCTTTCTGATTTCACCTATTCAATTAATTTTTAACTTGCCCTGAAAGGTAATTTTTTCAATTATAAAAAAATTAAAATTATTTTGTCTCTACATACTACAACCATTCATTTATTAAGAAAGTTCCTCCCACAAAAACAATAGTGAGAAACAATGCGAGCTTCCACGGTTCGAAATGAGAAAATGTTTGTGGATAAAACATGAACAAATTAAAACCCACGAAAAATATCAGCGACTCCAAATGTTTTAATTGTCTTCCATATTTTTTTAAAATTTGAACCATCAATATAAAAAATTAGCTAGGTTTCTTCAAATAGGGAACACCTTTGGCGATCTGAATCATCGATATCAAAAATCATCCAAGGTTCCTCAAATAGGGAATGCCTTTGGCGTAAAGAAGAAAATAGGTCATTTGCATCACCTAGCAAGAGAACTTTGCATCCAGACAAATTACATCAAATTTTCCAATCTCCCATGGATAAATAGTGGATTGTTTAATTTAAAATTGGCTTTCGAAACCAAAATGAGGTATTCGTTTGAATATCTCAGGAGGAGGTGTCAATTTATAAAGTCCCCAAATTCCTTGTCCAACTGAACGAGAGATCCTTTGTTCCACAAATGGTGTCATTAGGCCCATTTCATCATGACCTTGCCTTTTCTAGAATGCTTAATCATAAATTGTATGCTACATAGAGAATGTTTGACATGCCTGAGGAGGAATTTGAAAAAGAAATGATAGGACCTATTCTTCCTCTGGATTCTACTATAAGAAAATGCTACTAGCAACAAATCAAGTACCAAGATAGGTATCTTGCTTGGATGCTCACTTTGCATGCTTGTTTTATCGTAGAAATTTTTATGGCCTTGGATAGTGAAGCAAATTTGGATCACTGCCTTTTTAATCGAAATACCATTGAATATGCTGCATATCCCATAAAAATGGACATTCTGGTGCTGGAGAACCAAATTCCACTCTTTGTTCTACTCAAGATCTTAGGGTTACAGCTTGAAAAAGATGAAGCAAGCACATTTACTAAGCTCTGTAAATTGTTAGATCATGCCCATATAGAAAGGTTTTTCTTCCGGAGATAGCCCCTTGGCTATAGAAGGGGATTCCATGTGTCAAGGAGAGTAAGCATCTTTTGGATTTAATCTGTATGTTAGTCATACATTCATTCAAACCCCATAAAGGTACCAACCAAACATATACTCATCATCCCAAAAAAGATGTTATAATCCCCTCAGCTTTTGAATTAATGCATTTTGGGATCAAATTCACAAAGATGGAGGGAAATCTTATGGAAATTAGGATTAAGAAGAATAGATTTCACCTTCCCATAATCAGAATCTGCAGTAGCATTGAAACCCTTTTGCAGAATCTTATGGCATTAGAAGTATGTGAGTTGAATGACACCTATGTGATATCAAGCTACATTCATCTAATGTGTGAGCTAATTGATTTTGAAAGAGATGTCTCTATCCCTAGAAAAGCTGGAATTATTGAGAACTACCTGGGAAGCGACCACGAAGTGGCTGAAATCTTCTACAAATTAGATAGAAGCATCACCAGAAGCTAGAAGGATTCGTTTGGGAAAGTGAGATAAGATGCTCATGAACATTATCATAGAAAAATTAAGGATCTTTGTTGTTGAATTTAGAGATGACCATTTTTCAATTCCATGGAGAGTTGTTTCTATTGTTGTTGCATGCATGATTTTGCTATTCACTATCGTGCATAAATTTTTCTCACTGCATCGCAAACAATTAAGAAATCAATTGCTTCAATGTACTAGTCTGCATTTGTAATTAGGCTTCCACAAGGTTCCTATGGAGGGAGCTCCTTAAAAGTTTTCTTCAGGCATTGTTCCTAAAATCTAGGAGCATTTTTTCAGGTACTTGAGATTTACTCTATTGCATGTATACCAACATTTTTTATTTTCTTTATCTCAACATGAATAGTGAGAAACTATTAACCTTCACTTGCATCAGCTAAGATTTTATGGTAATGAAGGATTATTTTTATTGGAGATAGAGTGATGATGGTTTTTATCCAATTATATTTTTTTATAAATTTTGATGTTTTATCAAAATTTAATTGTATAATTTTAAATAAATTTAGTAATTTATAAAAAATAAACCATCTTTCATGAATATGAATCTAAATAAAGTATTTTTTTAATTTTTGATTTATTTATTTGACTTTTTAATTTATCTATGATAAATATTTTAAAGTATTTGTGATTTATCTTTCTAGTAAAATCCCTTTCATTTTGATTTTTTTAAGGATATCTCTTTGATTCTAATTCTGATTTTTCTATCAAATTTCCATGATTTTGATTTTTCTTTTAAATAAATATATATAAAATAGCTAATTAATATTATGTAAGGAAACACTCTTCAGCTAGAAATTGACATTCAAATGACATGCAAATGGATATCCACTCTTAAAAATTATCTTCTTATCTTTTGAAAAAAAAAACAATCATTATTGTTAACTTCCTAAAATGAATTTAAAAAACAATTTTCTTTTTATGAAAGCTGGCAATTTTGTTTCAGATTCTACTTTTTTGACTTTTTAAATATTTTCAATAAAACTTAAATCTTATTCTTTTTATTCATTTTTTTATTTGATCTTTTAATCAAATTTTTGTGATCAAATATCTATTTTTTCCTTTTTTATTGATTCATCTTTATGATCAAATATCTAATTTATCTTTTATTTCTCTTTCAGATTAAGTTTATTTATTTATTTGATTTTTTTAGTTTATTCAAAATATTTTATCTTTGAATTATTATTTAATTTTTATTTTTTTGATTAATCTTTTATCTTTGATTTAGTTATTTGATCTTTAAATTTATCATGGTAAAGATTTTTATTTGTCTTTTTTACTTATCTATTATCTTTGATTTATTTATTTGATATTTTAGTTTATCTATGATAGATATTTTGAATTCTTAGTAATTTATATTTGATGATTCTTTTTATCAAATCTCTTTGTTTTATTTATTGAAATTTTTAATTTATTTTTTAATATTAAATTTATTGGTAAATATTTTCATATCATCAAATCTCTTTCATTTATTTATTTGATGTTTTAAATTTTTTATTTATTTATTTTTGATTTGACTTTTTAATTTATTTATGATAAATATTTTTAAATATTTGCAATTTATCATTGATTTCTCTTTCTAATAAAATCCCTTTCATTTTGATTATTTGAAGGATATCTATTTGATTATAATTTTCATTTTTCTATCATTTTTTTTTAATTTTTATTTTTCTTTTAAATAAATATATCTAATTAATATTATCATCAATATTTATTTCTTTTAAATATATATTTAAAATATCTAAATAATAAGTAATTATATATTCACCATAATAATATTATTGTATTATGCATTTAAAAAGATCAAAGTGTCGTAGTTGTGAAAATATGGTCGAAGTGCTTGAAACGGTGGTGATGGGCTTAAAGGACGGCGAGCTTTTATTTTAGAGTGGAAGAACTGAGAAGCGATCATTTTATTTCCTGAGTCTCGATGTTATGAGTGAGTTAGGTGCAGTGAAGGAATTCAATAGAGTTGTTTTGTGGTGAAGGCAGTGGTGAGCAGAGCAAAAATGGAGTCTAATTTTACATTTCTATCTAGGCGGCAGCTCAACCCATTCTATGGGAATGTGTCAGTGAAGCGGCTAACAGGTTTGTTTCTCATTGATGATGAAAGGCTAGTGAAATGTGTTAGAATGATTCTTGGAAGAGACTTTGGGATATTGAGGCACCATTACAGGACAAACATGGATGTATACTCCATGATGGTTGCATGGGGTCTTGATCTTGGAGAATTAGTTGAAACGGTTAGGGAAGTGATGAAAATGCTGGTGCACCCAGATTTCTTGGTGGGGATGGACTCCATTTTTGAATGGGCTATTCCAGGTGTGGGATTAGACATCAATGAACCTTTAGAGATTGAGGACTTTGATGACACAGTGGGTTGTCTTCCTTTCATTTGTTGGCCAAAGGGGAGGTTTAAAGCACGGTGCAGGGAAGAAGTGTGGTTGGGTTGGAAGGCTCTCAAACTTTTCATTGAGTTGATGAAGGTCAAAGAATTTATTGTGAAAGCAAAGGCAAAAGCTGCGAGGATGGTGAAAGCGAAGGCACAACCGAGGAGGCAAACAAGGAAGATGAAGAAGCAAGGCCGAAGAAGTGTCGGGTAGCATGCAGTGGAAAAAATTCTAAATTTTTTGTTCATAGCTTTAGATATGTCTAAAGGTAGATAGAAGATAGATAGGTTGTAGTAGACACGAAGTGGGTATTTTTTGTATAGGGTTTATATACTATTTAAGAACAAAGTGTTTAAAGTTTATGGTGGTGTTTTAAGTTTAGCCGAGATTGTGAAAAGACTAGTCCAATGATGGTAGTTTTTTACAGTTTTGCATGTTAATGTGCCTCAGGGTAAAACTCTATGTTGTTGATATTTTTGGTCTGAAGATGAACTGTAAAATTATGTAAATTTTCTTTTAGCAATAATAATACTCCTCTTACCGACCCATAAATAATAATTATTTTATTAACTCGAGATCTACTAAAATAAAATTAAAAGTATTTCTTCCTGAAGTCTTTCTTATCATTTCTTTCTGATTTCACTTATTCAATTATTTTTTAACTCACCCTAAAAGGTAATTTTTTTAATTATAAAGAAATTAAAACTATTTTGTCTCTATAGACTATGGCCATTCATTTATTAAGAAAGTTCCTCCCACAAAAATGGCAGCAAGAAAATGGTGCGAGCTTCCACAGTTCTCAATGGTACAACAATGTGGATAAAGATTTATTTATTTGTCTTTTTTATTTATCTTTTATCTTTGATTTATTTATTTCATCTTTAAATTTATCATGGTAAAGATTTTTATTTATCTTTTAGCAATAATAATACTCCTATTACTGACCAAGAAATAATAATTATTGTATTAACTCGAGATCTGCTAAAATAAAATTAAAAGTATTTCTTCCTGAAGTCTTTCTTATCATTTCTTTCTGATTTCACTTGTTCAATTATTTTTTAACTCACCCAAAAAGGTAATTTTTTTAATTATAAAAAAATTAAAACTATTTTGTCTCTATAGACTATGGCAATTCATTTATTAAGAAAGTTCCTCCCACAAAAATGGCAGCAAGAAATGGTGCAAGCTTCCACAGTTCTCAACGGTAAAAGAGATGTGGATAAAGATTTATTTATTTGTCTTTTTTATTTATCTTTTATTTTTTATTTATTTATTTCATCTTTAAATTTATCATGGTAAAAAAAATTATTTGTTATTTTTATTTATCTGTTATCTTTGATTTATTTATTTGATATTTTAGTTTATCTATGATAGATATTTTGAATTCTTAGTAATTTATATTTGATGATTCTTTTTATCAAAATCTTAGATTTATTGGTAAATATTTTCAAATGATCAAATCTCTTTGATTTATTTGTTTGCTCTTTTAATTCATTTTTATATTTGATTTATTTATTTGATCTTTTAAATTTTTTTATTTTTGATTTTTTGATTTGACTTTTTAATTTATTTATGATAAATATTTTTAAATATTTGTAATTTATCATTGATTTCTCTTTCCAATAAAATCCCTTTCATTTTGATTTTTTGAAGGATATCTATTTGATTCTGATTTTCATTTCTCTATATATATATTTTAATTTTGATTTTTCTTTCTCTTTGAGATTTATCTTTGATTTTTCTTTTAAATAAATATATCTAATTAATATTATCATCAATATTTATTTATTTTAAATATATATTTAAAATATCTAAATAATAAGTAATTATATGTTCACCATAATAATATTATTGAATTATGCATTTAGAGAGATCAGAGTGTCGTAGCTGTGAAAAGATGGTCGAAGTGCTTGAAAGGGTGGCGATGGGCTTGAAGGATGAAGAGCTTTTATTTTAGAGTGGAAGAACCGAGAAGCCATCATTTTATTTCCTCAATCTCGATGTTATGAGTGAGTTAGGTGCGGTGAAGGAATTCAATAGAGTTGTATTGTGGTGAAGGCAGTGGCGAGCAGAGCAAAAATGAAGGCTAATTTTACATTTCTATCTAGGTGGCAGATCAGCCCATTCTATGGGAATGCGTCAGTGAAGTGGCTAACGAGTTTGTTTCTCATTGATGATGAAAGACTGGTGAAATGCATTAGAATGATTCTTGGAAGAGACTTTGGGATATTGAGGCACCATTATAGGAAAAACATGGATGTATACTCCATGATGGTTGCATGGGGTCTTGATCTTGGAGAATTAGTTGAAATGGCCAGGGAAGTGATGAAAATGCTGGTGCACCCAGATTTCTTGGTGGGGATGGACTCCATTCTTGAATGGGCTATTCCGGGTGTGGGATTAGACATCAATGAACCTTTAGAGATTGAGGACTTTGATGACATAGGTTGTCTTCCTTTCATTCGTTGGCCAAAGGGGAGGTTTAAAGCACGGTGCAGGGAAGAAGCGTGGTTGGGTTGGAAGGCTCTCAAACTTTTCGTTGAGTTGATGAAGGTCAAAGAATTCATTGTGAAAGAAAAGGAAAAAGCTGCGAGGATGGTGAAAGTGAAAGCACAACCGAAGAGGCAAACAAGGAAGATGAAAAACCAAGGCCGAAGAAGTGTCGGGTAGCATTTAGTTGAAGAAAATTTTCAATTTTTTGTTCATAGCTTTAGATATGTCTAAAGGTAGATAGAAGATAGGTAGGTTGTAGTAGACACGAAGTGGGTATTTTTTGTATAGGGTTTATATACTATTTAAAAACAAAGTGTTTAAAGTTTATGGTGGTGTTTTAAGTTTAGCCCAAATTGTGAAAAGACTGGTAGTCCAAGGATGGTAGTTTTTTACAGTTATGCATGTTAATGTGCCTTAGGGTAAAAATCTATGTTGATATTTTTTGGTCTAAAGATGAACTCTAAAATTATTTAAATTTTCTTTTAGCAATAATAATACTCCTATTACTGACCAAGAAATAATAATTATTGTATTAACTCGAGATCTGCTAAAATAAAATTAAAAGTATTTCTTCCTGAAGTCTTTCTTATCATTTCTTTCTGATTTCACTTGTCCAATTATTTTTTAACTCACCCTAAAAGCTAATTTTTTTAATTATAAAAAAATTAAAACTATTTTGTCTCTATAGACTATGGCCATTCATTTATTAAGAAAGTTCCTCCCACAAAAATGGTAGCAAGAAAATGGTGCGAGCTTCCACGGTTATGAACAGTACAACAATGTGGATAAAGATTTATTTATTTGTCTTTTTTATTTATATTTTATCTTTGATTTATTTATTTCATCTTTAAATTTATCATGGTAAAGATTTTTATTTGTCTTTTATCTTTGATTTATTTATTTGATATTTTAGTTTATCTATGATAGATATTTTGAATTCTTAGTAATTTATATTTGATGATTCTTTTTATCAAATCTCTTTGTTTTATTTATTGAAATTTTTAATTCATTTTTAAATCTTAGATTTATTGGTAAATATTTTCAGATGATCAAATCTCTTTGATTTATTTGTTTGATCTTTTAATTCATTTTTATCTTTGATTTATTTATTTGATCTTTTAAATTTTTTTATTTTTTTATTTTTGATTTGACTTTTTAATTTATTTATGATAAATATTTATAAATATTTTTAATTTATCATTGATTTCTCTTTCTAATAAAATCCCTTTCATTTTGATTTTTTGAAGGATATCTATTTGATTCTGATTTTCATTTTTCTGTCAATTATCAATATTTATTTCTTTTAAATATATATTTAAAATATCTAAATAATAAATAATTATATATTCACCATAATAATATTATTGTATTATGCATTTAAAGAGATCAGAGTGTCGTAGTTGTGAAAAGATGGTTGAAGTGCTTGAAAGGGTGGCGATGGGCTTGAAGGACGACGAGCTTTCATTTTAGAGTGGAAGAACCGAGAAGCCATCATTTTATTTCCTCAGTCTCGATGTTATGAGTGAGTTAGGTGTGGTGAAAGAATTCAATATAGTTGTTTTGTGGTGAAGGTAGTGGCAAGTAGAGCAAAAATGGAGGCTAATTTTACGTTTCTATCTAGGCGGCAGCTCAGCCCATTCTATGGGAATGCGTTAGTGAAGTGGTTAACGGGTTTGTTTCTCATTGATGATGAAAGGCTGGTGAAATGTGTTAGAATGATTCTTGGAAGAGACTTTGGGATATTGAGGCACCATTATAGGAAAAACATGGATGTATACTCCATGATGGTTGCATGGGGTTTTGATCTTGGAGAATTAGTTGAAACGATCAGGGAAGTGATGAAAATGTTGGTGCACCCAGATTTCTTGGTGGGGAAGGACTCCATTCTTGAATGGGCTATTCCAGGTGTGGGATTAGACATCAATGAACTTTTAGAGATTGAGGACTTTGATGACAGTGGGTTGTCTTCCTTTCATTCATTGGCCAGAGGGGAGGTTTAAAGCACGGTGCAGGGAAGAAGCGTGGTTGGGTTGGAAGACTCTCAAACTTTTCATCGAGTTGATGAAGGTTGAAGAATTCATTGGGAAAGAAAAGGAAGAAGCTGCGAGGATGGTGAAAGTGAAGGCACAACCGAGGAGGCGAACAAGGAGAATGAAGAAGCAAGGCCGAAGAAGTGTTGAGTAGCATGCAGTGGAAGAAAATTCTCAATTTTTTATTGATAGCTTTAGATATGTCTAAAGGTAGATAGAAGATAGATAGGTTGTAGTAGACACAAAGTGGGTATTTTTTGTATAGGATTTATATACTATTTAAGAACAAAGTGTTTAAAGTTTATGGTGGTGTTTTAACTTTAGCCCAAATTGTGAAAAGACTGGTAGTCCAACGATGGTAGCTTTTTACAGAAATTATGTAAATTTTCTTTTAGCAATAATAATACTCCTATTACCGACAGAAAAATAATAATTATTGTATTAACTTGAGATCTGCTAAAATAAAATTAAAAGTATTTCTTTCTGAAGTCTTTTGAACGGTAAAATAGATGTGGATAAATATTTATTTATTTTATTTATTTATTTATCTTTTATCTTTGATTTATTTATTTCATCTTTAAATTTATCATGGTAAAGATTTTTATTTGTCATTTTTATTTTTATCTTTTATCTTTGATTTATTTATTTGATATTTTAGTTTATCTATGATAGATATTTTGAATTCTTAGTAATTTATATTTGATGATTTTTTTTATCAAATCTCTTTGTTTTATTTATTGAAATTTTTAATTTATTTTTTAATCTAAGATTTATTGGTAAATATTTTCATATGATCAAATCTCTTTGATTTATTTATTTGATCTTTTAATTCATTTTTATCTTTAATTTATTTATTTGATCTTTTAAATTTTTTTTATTTTTTTATTTTTGATTTAACTTTTTAATTTATTTATGATAAATATTTTTAGATATTTGCAATTTATCATTGACTTCTCTTTCTAATAAAATCCCTTTCATTTTGATTTTTTGAAGGATATCTATTTGATTCTGATTTTCATTTTTCTATCAATTTTTTTTATTTTGATTTTTCTTTTTCTTTGAGATTTTTCTATGATTTTACTTTTAAATAAATATATCTAATTAATATTATCATTAATATTTATTTCTTTTAAATATATATTTAAAATATCTAAATAATAAATAATTTTATATTCACCATAATAATATTATTGTATTATGCATTTAAAGAGATCAGAGTTCGTAGTTGTGAAAAGATGGTCGAAGTGTTTCAAAGGGTGGCGATGGGCTTGAAGGACGACGAGCTTTTATTTTAGAGTGGAAGAACCGAGAAGCCATTATTTTATTTAGTCTCGATGTTATGAGTGAGATAGGTGCGGTGAAGGAATTCAATAGAGTTGTTTTGTGGTGAAGGCACTGGCGAGTAGAGCAAAAATGGAGGCTAATTTTACATTTCTATCTAGGCGGCAACTCAGCCCATTCTACAAGAATGCATCAATGAAGCGGCTAACGGGTTTGTTTCTCGTTGATGATGAAAGGCTGGTGAAATGTGTTAGAATGATTCTTGGAAGAGACTTTGGGATATTGAGGCACCATTATAGGACAAACATGGATGTATACTCCATGATGGTTGCATGGGGTCTTGATCTTGGAGAATTAGTTGAAACGGTCAGGGAAGTGATGAAAATGCTAGTGCACCCAGATTTCTTGGTGGGGAAGGACTCCATTCTTGAATGAGCTATTCCGGGTGTGGGATTAGACATCAATGAACCTTTAGAGATTGAGGACTTTGATGACACAGTGGATTATCTTCCTTTCATTCGTTGGCCAAAGGGGAGGTTTAAAGCACGGTGCAGGGAAGAAGCGTGGTTGGGTTGGAAGGCTCTCAAACTTTTCGTTGAGCTAATGAAGGTTGAAGAATTCATTGTTAAAGAAAAGGAAGAAGTTGCTAGGATGGTGAAAGTGAATGCACAACCGAGGAGGCGAACAAGGAGGATGAAGAAGCAAGGCCGAAGAAGTGTTGGGTAGCATGCAGTGGAAGAAAATTCTCAATTTTTTGTTCATAGCTTTAGATATGTCTAAAGGTAGATAGAAGATAGATAGGTTGTAGTAGACATGAAGTGGGTATTTTTTGTATAGGGTTTATATACTATTTAAGAACAAAGTGTTTAAAGTTTATGGTGGTGTTTTTAGTTTAGCCGAGATTGTGAAAAGACTAGTAGTCCAATGATGGTAGTTTTTTACAGTTATGCGTGTTAATGTGCCTCAAGGTAAAACTCTATGTTGTTGATATTTTATGGTCTGAAGATGAACTCTAAAATTATGTAAATTTTCTTTTAGCAATAATAATACTCCTATTACCGACCAAAAAATAATAATTATTTTATTAACTCGAGATCTGCTAAAATAAAATTAAAAGTATTTCTTCCTGGAGTCTTTCTTATCATTTTTTTTTTTTCTGATTTCACTTGTCCAATTATTTTTTAACTCACACTAAAAGGTAATTTTTTAAATTATAAAAAAATTAAAACTATTTTGTCTCTATAGACTATGGCCATTCATTTATTAAGAAAGTTACTCCCACAAAAATGGCATCAAGAAATGGTGCGAGCTTCCTCTGAAAAACAGATGTGGATAAAGATTTATTTATTTGTCTTTTTTATTTATCTTTTATCTTTGATTTATTTATTTCATCTTTAAATTTATCATGGTAAAGATTTTTATTTGTCATTTTTATTTATCTTTTATTTTTGATTTATTTATTTGATATTTTAGTTTATCTATGATAGATATTTTGAATTCTTAGTAATTTATATTTGATGATTCTTTTTATCAAATCTTTTTGTTTTATTTATTGAAAATTTTAATTTAGTTTTTAATTTTAGATTTATTGGTAAATATTTTCATATGATCAAATCTCTTTGATTTATTTATTTGATCTTTTAAATTTTTTTATTTTTGATTTTTTTATTTGACTTTTTAATTTATTTATGATAAATATTTTTAAATATTTGCAATTTATCATTGATTTCTCTTTCTAATAAAATCCCTTTCATTTTGATTTTTTGAAGGATATCTATTTGATTCTGATTTTCATTTTTCTATCAATTTTTTTTAATTTTTATTTTGATTTTTTTTAGATTTATCTTTGATTTTTCTTTTAGATAAATATATCTAATTGATATTATCATAAATATTTATTTCTTTTAAATATATATTTAAAACATCTAAATAATAAGTAATTATATATTCACCATAATAATATTATTGTATTATGCATTTAAGGAGATCAAAGTGTCGTAGTTATGAAAAGATGGTCAAAGTGCTTGAAAGGGTGGCGATGGGCTTGAAGGATGGAAAGCTTTTATTTTAGAGTGGAAGAACTGAGAAGCCATTATTTTATTTCCTTAGTCTTGATGTTATCTGTGAGTTAGGTGCGGTGAAAGAATTCAATAGAGTTGTTTTGTGGTGAAGGCACTAGCGAGTAGAGCAAAAATGGAGGCTAATTTTATATTTCTATCTATGCGACTGCTTAGCCCATTCTATGGGAATGCGTCAGTGAAGCAGCTAACAGGTTTATTTCTCATTGATGATGAAAGGTTGGTGAAATGCGTTAGAATGATTCTTGGAAGAAACTTTGGGATATTGAGGCACCATTATAGGACAAACATGGATGTATACTCAATGATGGTTGCATGGGGTCTTGATCCTTGAGAATTAGTTGAAATGGTCAGGGAAGTGATGAAAATACTGGTGCACCTAGATTTATTTGTGGGGAAGGACTTCATTCTTGAATGGGCTATTCTGGGTGTGGGGTTAGACATCAATGAACCTTTAGAGATTGAGGACTTTGATGAAATAGTGGGTTGTATTCCTTTCATTCGTTGGCCAAAAAGGAGGTTTAAAGCATGGTGCAGGGAAGAAGCATGGTTGGGTTGGAAGGCTCTCAAAATTTTCGTTGAGCTGATGAAGGTCGAAGAATTCATTGTGAAAGCAAAGGAAGAAGCTATGAGGATGGTGAAAGTGAAGGCACAAACGAGGAGGCGAACAAGGAAGATGAAGAAGCAAGGCCGAAGAAGTGTCGGGTAGCATGCAATGGAAGAAAATTCTCCATTTTTTGTTCATAGCTTTAGATATGTCTAAAGGTAGATAGAAGATAGATAGGTTGTAGTAGACACGAAGTGGGTATTTTCTGTATAGGGTTTATATACTATTTAAGAACAAAGCACGTTTAAAGTTTATGGTGGTGTTTTAAGTTTAGCCCAGCTTGTGAAAAGACTGGTAGTCCAAGGATGGTAGTTTTTTACAGTTATGCATGTTAATGTGCCTCAGGGAAAAACTCTATGTTGATATTTTTTGGTCTGAAGATGAACTCTGAAATTATGTAAATTTTCTTTTAGCAATAAAAATACTCCTATTACCGACCGAAATAAAAAAAAATTTGTATTAACTTGAGATTTGCTAAAATAAAATTAAAAGTATTTCTTCCTGAAGTCTTTCTTATCATTTCTTTCTGATTTCACTTGTCCAATTATTTTTTAACTCACCCTAAAAGGTAATTTTTTTAATTATACACAAATTAACTCTATTTTGTCTCTATAGACTATGGCCATTCATTTATTAAGAAAGTTCCTCCCACAAAAATGGCAGCAAGAAACGGTGCGAGCTTCCACAGTTCTGAACGGTAAAAAAAATGTGGATAAAATATGAACAAATTAAAAGCCACGAAAAAATATTGACGACTTTGAACGTTTTAATCGTCTTGCAAGATTTTTTCATAAATCTAAATTTGTCGATATCAAAAATTAGCTGAGCTTCTTCAAAAGGGAATGCCTTCGATGATATAAATCTTTGATATCAAAAATTAGCCAGGCTTCTTCAAATAGGGAATGCCTTCGGTGTAAAGAATGAAATAGGTCATTTGCATTGCAAAGCAAGAGAATTTCTTTGCAACCAGACTAATTATATCAAAATTTCCAATCTCCCATGGATAAATAGTGGGTTGTCGAATTTAAAACTACCTTTCGCAACTAGAATGAGGTATCCGTCTGAATATCTGAAGAGGGGTGTTGATTTATAAAGTCCCCAAATTCCTTCTTCAACTTAATGAGAGAGCCTTTGTTCCACAAATGGTGTCATTAGGCCCATTTCATCATGACCTTTCCTTTTCTGGAATGCTTAATCATAAATTGTATGCTACATGGAGAATGTTTGACATGGCTAAGGAGGAATTTTAAAAAGAAGTGATAGGACCTATTCTCACTCTAGCTTCCACTATAAGAAAATGCTACCAGCAACAGATCGAGTACCAAGATAGGTGTCTTGCTTGGATGCTCACTTTGGATGCTTGTTTTATCGTAGAAACTTTTATGGCCTTGGATAGTGAAGCAAATTTGGATCACCACCTTTTTAATCTAAATACCATTGAATATGTTGCATATCCCATAAAAATGAACATTTTGCTGTTGGAGAAGCAAATTCCAGTCTTTGTTATGCTCAAGATCTTAGGGTTGTAGCCTAATAAACATGAAGAAGGCGCATTTATTGAGCTAGAGTTGTAAATTGTTAGATTGTGTCCATATATAAATGTTGTTCTTCCTTTTTAAGGAGACAACCCCTTGGCTATAGAAGGGGATTCCATGTGTCAAGGAGAGTAAGCATCTTTTGGATTTAATTTGTATGCTAGTCATACATTTATCTGAACCCCATAAAGCTACCGACCAGACATATACTCATCATCCCAAAAAAGATGAACATTATAATCCCCCCAGCTTCTGAATTAAGGCGTGTTGGGATCAAATTCACAAAGATGGAGGGAAATCTTATGGCGATTAGGATTAAGAAGAATAGATTTGACCTTCCCATAATCAAAATCTGTAATAGCATTGAAACCCTTTTGTAGAGTCTTATGGCATTAGAAGTATGTGAGTTGAATGACACCTATGTGATATCAAGCTACGTTCATCTCATGCATGAGCTAATTGATTTTGAAAGAGATGTCTCTATCCTTAGAAAATATGGAATTATCGTGAACTACCTGGGAAGTGACCGAGAAGTGGCTGAAATCTTCTATAGACTAGATAGAGGCATCACCAAAAGTTGGAAGGATCCATTAGGGAAAGTGAGAGAAGATGCTCATGAACATTATCATAGCAAAATTAAGGTCTTGGTCGCTGAATTTACAAACAACCATTGTTCAATTCCATGGAGAGATGTTTCTATTGTTGCAGCATGCATGCTTTTTCTCTTTGCTACCGTGCATAAATTTTTCTCATTGCATCACAAACTTTTAAGAAATTAATCGCTTCAATGTACTAGTTTTCATTTGTAATTAGGCCTACACAAGGTTCCTATGGAGGGAGCTCCTTAACAGTTTTCTTCATGCATTGTTCCTAAAATTTAGGAGCCTTTTGTTAGGTACTTGAAGTATACTCTATTGCATGTATACCAACATTTTTTATTTTTTTTATCTCAACATGAATAGTGAGAAACTATTAACCTTCACTTGCATCAACTAAAATTTTATGGTAATGAAGGATTATTTTTATTGGAGATAGAGGGACTGATGGTTTTTATCTAGTTATATTTTTTTGATAAATTTTGATGTTTTATCAAAATTTAATTGTATAATTTGAAATAAATTCATTAATTTATAAAAAATAAACCATCTTTCATGAATATGAATCTAAATAAAGTAATTTTTTAATTTTTGATATATTTATTTAACTTGTTAATTTATCTATGATAAATATTTTAAAGTATTTGTGATTTATCTTTCTTGTAAAATCCCTTTCATTTTGATTTTTTTAAGGATATCTCTTTTATTCTTATTTTTATTTTTCTTTTTCTTTAAGATTTTTGTTTGATTTTTCTTTTAAATAAATATATCTAAAATATCTAATTAATGTTATCATCAATGTGTAAGGAAACACTCTTCAACTAGAAATTGACGTTCAAATGATATGCAAATGGATATCCACTCTTAAAGTTATCTTCTTATCTTTTGAAAAAAAAAAAAGCAATCATTATTGTTAACTTCCTAAAATGAATTTAAAAAACAGTTTTCTTTTTATGAAAGCTATTAATTTTGTTTCAAATTCTACTTTTTTGACTTTTTAAATATTTTGAATAAAACTTAAATATTATTCTTTTTATTCATTTTTTTATTTGATCTTTTAATCAATTTTTTGTGATCAAATATCTATTTTTTCCTTTTTTATTGATTCATCTTAATGATCAAATATCTAATTTATCTTTTATTTCTCTTTGAGATCAAGTTTATTTATATATTTATTTGATTTTTTTAGTTTATTCAAATCTTTGATTTATCTTTTATTTTTGAATTATTATTTAATTTTTTTATTTTTTGATTAATCTTTTATCTTTGATTTATTTAATTGATCTTTAAATTTATCATGGTAAAGATTTTTATTTGTCTTTTTTATTTATCTTTTATCTTTGATTTATTTATTTGATATTTTAGTTTATTTATGATAGATATTTTGAATTCTTAGTAATTTATATTTGATGATTCTTTTTATCAAATCTCTTTGTTTTATTTATTGAAATTTTTAATTTATTTTTTAATCTTGGATTTATTGGTAAATATTTTCATAGGATCAAATCTCTTTGATTTATTTATTTGATCTTTTAATTCATTTTTATCTTTGATTTATTTATTTTATCTTTTAAATTTATTTATTTTTGATTTATTTATTTGACTTTTTAATTAATTTATGATAAATATTTTTAAATATTTGTAATTTATCATTGATTTCTCTTCCTATTAAAATCTCTTTCATTTTGATTTTTTGAAGGATATCTCTTTGATTCTGATTTTCATTTTTCTTTCAATTTTTTTTTATTTTGATTTTTCTTTTTCTTTGAGATTTATCTTTGATTTTACTTTTAAATAAATATATCTAATATATCTAATTAATATTATCATCAACAATTTATTTCTTTTAAATATATATTTAAAATATCTAAATAATAAGTAATTATATATTCACCATAATAATATTATTGCATTGTGCATTTAAGGAGATCAGCGTGTCGTAGTTGTGAAAACATGGTTGAAGTGCTTGAAAGGGTGGTGATGGGCTTGAAGGACGACAAGCTTTTATTTTAGAGTGGAAGAACTGAGAAGCCATCATTTTATTTCCTTGGTCTCGATGTTATGAATGAGTTAGGTGTGGTGAAGGAATTCAGTGGAGTTGTTTTGTGGTGAAGGCAGTGGTGAGTAGAGCAAAAATGGAGGCTAGTTTTACATTTCTATCTAGGCGGTAGCTCAGCCCATTCTATGGGAATGCATTGACAAAGCAGTTAATGGGTTTCTTTCTCATTGATGATGAAAGGCTGGTGAAATGCATTAGAATGATTCTTGGAAGAGACTTTGGGATATTGAGACACCATTACAGGACAAACATGGATGTATAATCCATGATGGTTGCATGAGGTCTTGATCTTGGAGAATTAGTTGAAATGGTCAGGGAAGTGATGAAAATGTTGGTGCACCCATATTTCTTGGTGGGGATGAACTCCATTCTTGAATGGGCTATTTCAGGTGTGGGGTTAGACATTAATGAACCTTTAGGGATTGAGGGATTTGATGACACAGTGGGTTTTCTTCCTTTCATTCGTTGGCCAAAGGGGAGGTTTAAAGCACGATGTAGGGAAGAAGTGTGGTTGGGTTGGAAGGCTCTCAAACTATTCATTGAGTTGATGAAGGTTGAAGAATTCATTGCGAAAGCAAAGGCAGAAGCTATGAGGATGGAGAAAGCGAAGGAACAACCGATGAGGTGAATGAGGAAGATGAAGAAGCAATGCCAAAGAAGTGTCAGGTAGTGTGCAGTGGAAGAAAAATCTCAATTTTTTGTTCGTAGCTTTAGATATGTCTAAAGGTAGATAGAAGATAGGTAGGTTGTAGTAGACACGAAGTGGGTATTTTCTGTATAGGGTTTATATACTATTTAAGAAAAAAGTGTTTAAAGTTTATGGTGGTGTTTTAAGTTTAGCCTAGATTGTGAAAAGACTGGTAGTGCAAGGATGGTAGTTTTTTATAGTTATGCATGTTAATGTGCCTCAGGGAAAAACTCTATGTTGATATTTTTTGGTTTGAAGATGAACTTTGAAATTATGTAAATTTTCTTTTAGCAATAAAATTACTCCTATTACTGACCAAAAAAAAAAAATTATTGTATTAACTCGAGATCTGCTTAAATAAAATTAAAATTGTTTCTTCCTGAAGTCTTTCTTATCATTTCTCTCTGATTTCACTTGTCCAATTTTCTTTTAACTCAATCTAAAAGGTATTTTTTTTAATTATACAAAAATTAAAACTATTTTGTCTCTATATACTATGGCCATTCATTTATTAAGAAAGTTCCTCCCACAAAAATGGAAGCGAGAAACATGCGAGCTTCCATAGTTCTGAACGGTAAAACATATATGGATAAAACAGGAACAAATTAAAACCCACGAAAAATATTGACAGTTCCAAATGTTTTAATTGTCTTTCAAGATTTTTTCATAAATCTAAATCCGTCGATATCAAAAATTAGTGGAGCTTCTTCAAATAGGGAATGCCTTCGACGATTTTAATCTTCGGTATTAAAAATTAGTTGGGCTTCTTCAAATAGAGAACGCCTTCGGCGTAAAGAAATAAATAGGTCATTTGTATTGCATAGCAAGAGAACTTCTTTGCAACCAGACTAATTATATCAAATTTTCCAATCTCCCATTGATAAATAGTGGGTCGTCGAATTTAAAACTAGCTTTCACAACCAAAATGAGGTATTTGTCTGAATATTTGAAGAGGGGGTGTTGATTTATAAAGTCCCCAAATTCCTTGTCCAACTGAATGAGAGAGCCTTTGTTCAACAAATGGTGTCATTAGGCCCATTTCATCACAACCTTTCTTTTTCTGGAATGCTTAATCATAAATTGTATGCTACATGGAGAATGTTTGACATGGCTGAGGAGGAATTTTAAAAAGAAGTGATTGGACCTATTCTCGCTCTGCCTTCCACTATAAGAAAATGCTACTACTAGCAGATCGAGTACTAAGATAGGTGTCTTGCTTGGATGCTCACTTTGGATGCTTGTTTTATCTTAGAAATTTTTATGGCCTTGGATAGTGAAGCAAATTCGGATCACCACCTTTTAATCGAAATAACATTGAATATGTTGCATATCCCATAAAAATGAACATTTTGTTGCTGGAGCACCAAATTCCAGTCTTTGTTCTGCTCAAGATCTTAGGGTTGTAGCTTGAAAAAGATGAAGTAGGCGCATTTATTGAGCTAGAGTTGTAAATTGTTAGATTGTGCCCATATAAAAATGTTGTTCTTCCCCTTTAAGGAGACAACCCCTTGGCTATAGAAGGGGATTCCATGTGTCAAGGAGAGTAAGCATCTTTTGGATTTAATTTGTATGTTAGTCATACATTTATCTAAACCCCCTAAAGATTCCAACTAGACATATACTCATCATCCTAAAAAAGATGTTATAATCCCCTTAGCTTCTGAATTAAGGTGTGTTGGGATCAAATTCACAAAGATGGAGGGAAATCTTATGGCGATTAGGATTAAGAAGAATAGATTTCACCTTCCCATAATTAGAATTTGCAATAGCATTGAAACCCTCTTGCAGAATCTTATGGCATTAGAAGTATGTGAGTTGAATGAAACTTGTGTGATATCAAGCTATGTTCATCTCATGTGTGAGCTAATTGATTTTGAAAGAGATGTCTTTGTCCTTAGAAAAGATGGAATTATCGAGAACTACCTGGGAAGCGACAGAGAAGTGGCTGAAATCTTCTATAGACTAGATAGAGGTATCGACAAAAGCTAGAAGGATTTGTTAGGGAAAGTGAGAGAAGATACTCGTGAACATTATCATAGCAAAATTAAGGTCTTGGTCACTGAATTTACAGACAACCGTTGTTCAATTCCATGGAGAGATGTTTCTGTTGTTGCAGCATGCATGATTTTTTTATTTTCTTTATCTCAACACGAATAGTGAGAAACTATTTACCTTCACGTGCATCAGCTAAAATTTTATGGTAATGAAGGATTATTTTTATTGGAGATAGAGGGACTGATGGTTTTTTATCCAGTTATATTTTTATAAATTTTGATATTTTATCAAAATTTAATTGTATAATTTTAAATAAATTTAGTAATTTATTAAAAAAAACCATCTTTCATGAATATGAATCTAAATAAAGTAATTTTTTAATTTTTGATAGTTAAATTATTGCTATATGGGGTAGCACCCTGTATTGACTTTTGTAAAGATATTACAATTGATAATTCATTCAACATATACTCTTCATACTAGACTTTTCCCTATAGACATCCTATTTTAAAACCTTCATCTCAAAATATCCAAGGCTAGAAACAAAAGCCTAGAAATGTTGCAAATAATATCCTAGACCAGATTGCAGATTAATGGAACCGACACCAAAAAAAACTTATGAACCCTTCTAAACATACTGAGTGGATTGACTATAGAAACCATTTACATTGATAGAAAATTTATCAACACGGTTTATGCAAAAAAATAACCTTTAGAAAACAAACCACCAGCCTTACTCATCACTATCCTCATCTGAGACGAAACGTTTTTGCCAAGCTTTGAAATATGCGATCACTGGGCAGTTTGGACCACAATTGACATGAGCTGGGCTTTTGGCCTTCTGTTCTAGATCCCGCTCATCATTTTTGTGCCATTCTTCCCCTAGCCCTAGTTCCCAATCTTCCTCATCACTGACCACAACCTTATTCACCTACTCTTCATCCTCCACGTAGCGCAGGGCCTAGCCGCGAGGCAAATTGGTGACCAACTTTGCACCACGAAAAAGGAAAAAGATGCTGCATTCACAAACGTTCTAGAGCTTTTCATAAATTTCATGCTCTATGGTTCTAATCAAAGGAAACTTCATGATCTCCTAGCCGTGCGTGCAAATCATGTAGTAATTTTGAGGCATGGGTATTAGTTTATTTTCATCAACATTATCCAACACTGCATCGATTTCTGCTAACCAGGGATGCTTGAAGACCATCTGAGTAAGCTTTTTGGTGTTCTCCTTCGAAAGATCCATCTGCAAAAGAACTACCAGAAACATAGCAGGAATTTCATAATTGGACCTTGCCCTATGATGGGCTCGTAGGAACTCAGGCCCCATAACCCACTATACTGCCCATAGGATTACTGGGTGTGGTGATGAAAGCATCCCCTGAAGACGTTTATCTGTGATTTCGCCTCTAAAAGCTTGTTGTTGTTTATCTAAAATAAGAGCCACTGAAGTCTCCATTATAAGCTTAGTGCTAACTGCTTACACCTATTGATAACGAAAGGAACCTCTATACCACTTGTCGCTCTATCTTTACAAACTATAAATGATTCTTCGAGAGGCTTCTTTAATATAATAATATTTATTTCAACATTGAAACCAAGGCTTGGCACCTCATTATTAGGAAGTATACCCTTTGGCTACCCGACTATTACAAATGAGTCCTTATGGAAAATGAAAAAATTATCCCAGCTCATCTATGACGGAAAGGCCTTATTAGATGTCCTTCCACGTACTTCGCATGTATAAGGCTACATTCGTTTTATTTCAATTTTGTCGATTTAAAAAGGCACTTACCCAAGTCTAGGTGGAACCATGGTGGGTTCCAAGTGAGTGATACTTAACACTTGTTTTGCCACATGGGATCCACATGAGCACCATCCAAAGAACCCGTATGAAGCCGGCTCAACTAAAAATCTGACGACACTACAAACATGTATGAGAGGATCCAGGAGTAATGCTAGTCATTAAAATTCAAAAATTCTCATGCTTTTATAAAATCTTAGTCTATACTCCCTTAGTTATTGCTTACAACTTCTTTTGCCAAATAGTCTGTTCTTCGATTCCCTTCTCTAAAAATATGTGATACTTTATATCCTTCGAACCTACTTAGAAGTTGTGTAATTGCCTGGAGCCAATGATTCAGTTTCCAATTGGGAGACTTTTTCTATCTTATCGATTTTATAGTGATTAGGGAGTCTCCTTCTAACTGAATCTTTTTTGCCTTTAAGGATATGCCCAGCTGAATTCCCATTAGAGCTACTTGGAATTCTACCTCGTTGTTTGTGCAGATTCCCAAAGGTTTGGATTTCTCTCCCATTATCTTCCCCTTCTCATTTTTGGCTACACATCCAACACCACCTGGGCCCGAGTTTCCTCGAGATGCCCCATCAAAGTTGACCTTGATCCAACCAATTCCTAGTGGTTCTCATTTGACTTCCTTTCTCTTTTGTTGGGAAGCCTTGTGACCTAGTCCTATAACTTTGGGAATAAGCAGCCCCTTGAAAGCATGTTTCATCTGGTCATCCCAATTCAAGTATGTTTCTTTCTTCCCTGAATTTGATTTGACTGCTTCATTTATTGTTTCAGTGATCATTCCTTCATTTTTTTCACACAACTTTGTTGGCTGCATTTCCTTGTTTTGAAATATCCTTCTGTTGCATTCCTTCCAGATTTCCCATATTATTATTGATGGGGCTATGGGCCAAATGCTATCAAATATGGCCTTTCTTCTAGGAAGAGGCCACATATTGAACCATGTCAGTAGGAATTTTGGTAAGGGGCTTTGCCAACTAAGTTTTCTCATGAAATGTTTCCAGCATTGCGTTGAGTAAGGACAGTTAAGTAACAGGTGGTCTAAGGTTTCATTATCATTTTTGCATAAAATACATCTCCCTGGACCTTGGATTTTGAAAGTGGCTAATCTATCCTCAGATAATATCTATTTTTGAATTGCCAGCCAAGCAAATACCCCTGCTTTAGGTAGACAATTTCTCCCCCATAGTAGTTTTCTTGGCCAATTTTGTCTTTCCTCTACTTGTTCCTTTAGCTTGTAACCAAGCTTGACTACATATGTCCCATTCACGGAACCACACCACCTAATGATGTCATCTTGGTTGGAAGGCAAAAAAATATTTCTTTTAATATTGTCATCAAAGCATCCTTCTGGTTCTGTGGTGCTTCTATATTTTATAGGGAATTTCATTCCCATTCTTGTACTCCCTCCCTAACTATCATCCTTCCATAGTTACATACCTTCTCACCCCAAGTTCTTATAGTTTCACTTCTGATTAAATCCAGACTAGGAAGAGTTGCTAGAACTTCTTTGCCATTCCATGAATCTTGCCAGAAGGATGCTAACTTACCATCCCTCAATTCCCAAGTCACATGCTTTGTGATTATATCCCTACATTCTATCAAATAGTTCCAGATGGCTAAACCTTGAGGAGGATTTGTAGTTCTAAGGATTCGGGTTGGAGAGTCTGAGTCCAGATACTTTCTCCTCAAGATCCTAACCCATCGTTGATCTCCTTTTGCATACATTTCCTAGACCAATTTTGCACCTACTGCCATGTTCATCAGTCTTAATTGTCTAAGGCCTGCTCCACTAGCCTCTTTAGGGGTCCATACCTTTTTCCAGGCCACAAGTGGAAATTTTTGATGGTCTCCTGTACCACTCCAGAAAAAATTCCTAAATATTTGATTGAGCTTTTCTTCCACTACTGTTGGAATTTTTAGGCACGCCATTGAGTAAATTGGTATTGTTGAAAGAACTACCTTCACCATCAATAATCTTCCTGCTGCGAAAGCCTTTTCCCCTTCCATGTCCCCAACTTTTTCTTGCAACTGTTGATTAGCTCTTCCCAATAGAATTTTTTGTTGATGCCTACAAAAAGGGGGGTGCCCAAAAATCTGCCTGGAAAGTTTGCCACTCTCAATCCCAAAATTCTTGTCAGATCTCTTTGAAGTCTCACTTGAGTATTGAGAAAAAAGACCTCAGATTTATGCCAGTTTATGCTTTGTCCTAATGCTTGGAAATATTCATCCAAAAAGGTTTTAATGGTTCTCGCTTCTCTTCTGCTTGTCGTTCTGAATAGAGTTGTGTCATCAATAAATTGTTGATGTGTTGAGTTTTCAACACCATTGGCAACTTTTGCTCCTTTCCATTTTCCTTCCAACCTTAATGCAGTTATTCCTCGTCCCATAAATTTTTCCATTATGATGAATAAGAAGGGGGAGAGGGGATCTTCCTGCCTTATCCCTCTCAAAGATGTGAAAAAACCCCAAGCTGTCCCATTAACCAGTACTAAGAATTTTGCTATGGAGATACAAATTTTAATCCATTTAACCCAATCCTCTTGGAAGCCTAACTTCCTGAGTACCTCCAGTAGGAATTCTTTATCCACCATATCATATGCTTTAAGAATATCCAACTTGATAACCATACATGGATCTCTTACCTTTCTGGCCAAGTGCAGGGTTTCATGAGTTGATATTATGCCTTCCACAATTGATCTACCCAAGGTAAAACCACTTTGTTCCTTCGAGATAATGCTATCCAGAACTCCCTTTAATCTATTTGATATTATTTTCGTGATCACTTTATACACTGTATTGCACAAAGAAATTGGCCTATAGTCTCCCATCCTCACAGGGTCCTTTTTCTTCGGGATCAATGCCAGGAATGTGTGGTTTGTTTCTCCCAACATGGTCATCTTTTTTCTTGATTCTTCTGCTACTAGGTATAAATATTCTCCTACTATTTCCCAAAATTTATGAAAAAAACAAGCAGGAAAGGCATCTGGACCTAGCGATTTATCTAGATTTAGTTGAAAAGTCACCTTTTTCACCTCTTCTCTACTTATTTGCTTGAATAGCATTTTTTTATGTTCTTCCCCTATGATTTTTGGAATTGAAGCTAGCATTTTGTTCCTGACTTCCTCATTATTCCCCAATGGTTTGTTTAAGATTGCCTATAAAAAATCAATGGCCTCCTCATTAACTTCCTCCAATGACTGGGCTAGCGATCCATCTTCTCTTGTTATGGATGTTATTTTGTTCCTACTTCTGTTGGTTACTGTCATTCTATGAAAGTATTTTGCGTTGCGGTCTCCTTCTTTGATCCATGTTTCCCTATATTTTTGCCTCCAAAATCATTCTTCTCTTTTCAAGATCTTTGACAATTCTTCTTTAAGAGATTTTTCTACCTCAAAGTCCACCCCATCCATTCCTTTGTCTATGATATGTTCATTGAGAGTGCATAGTTCTTTTTCCACCCGATCTTTCTCTTGAAATATATTCTTGAAGTGATCTCTATTCCACTCCTTTAGTTTATTTTTCACATAGTTCAATTTTCTATTTAGAATATATAAACAAGAATGGTTCCCTAGTTGGGGCTCCTTCCACCATTTCTTAATTACTTCTGGAAGCTTTTCATCTTTGAGCCACATTTTCCCAAACTTGAATGGGCAACTAGTAGGGGTTGTGTCTGGCTATATTAGTAGCTTCACTGGAAAATGATCTGAGCCCACATAGGGTAAGATAGTGGCTTCATATGTTTGGTTTCTTCTTCCCCATTCTCCATACAGAAGAAATCTATCCAGCCTCCCAGCTATGTTTGTAAATCCTTTCCTTTTGTTTGTCCAAGTAAAGGTGCCATTTTTTGTTGTTATATCCATAAGATGGTTGTTATCTATAAATTCTTGGAAGTCCTGTTGGACTCTTGTAATTCTCCCTATCCCACCTCTCTTTTCTTCATAGTTTAGGGTTGCATTGAAGTCCCCAGCTATGATTCCTTTTTCTCCTCCATGGATCGAAATGGCCTGAGTGATTTGTTGTCAAACTACTCTTTTCTCTCTTGTTTGGGTGGGGCCATAAGTATTGATTAGTGTGAATTGCTCATTTCTTTGTAGCACTCTACATTTTATTGCTAACCAATTCTTATTTTCCTCCAAAAATTCTCCTAATATTGTGAGTGGGTTCTAGATAACACCTAGCCCTCCTAAAGCTCCTTCTGCCCTTACATAGCAACCATCCCATTGTTTCCACCATTTCATTATATTTTTGATCTCTTATGTGTTCCACTTTGTTTCTTGTAGTATGAATATATCCGCTTTGGATTGGTCAATTTGGTGCTTGACCATGCGCCATTTGTTAGGGGTGTTTAAGCCCCTAACATTCCATGTTATGATTCTCATTGTGGCTGGGGAAGGAGAGCTTCCTTCCCTTTCCAAAGTTTTGTTTGGCCTACCACATTGGCTGTTATTTCTAGTTTGGGTTTATTGGTTTTAGGACCTCTCCTCCCCTTCCCTTTTATGTTTGGTTTATTTAGTTTGGATTGGATCTGTTCCAACATTCTTTCCTCCCACAACTCCCCTTCTTTAGCTTCCTCTGCATTCTCTTCATCTGATACCCAATCTTCGCCTAATTCATAATCTGATTGAGTGTTTTCTTCCTCCTCCTTTTCCTCCTAATGATACTCTTGAAATGTGTTTCCTTCTTTAACACCTGCCTCCTCATTTTCCTTTGATTCCTCTACTTCTCTTCCTTGAGCATACTTGGGCTCCTGGCTTGTAGTTTCCAGGTTCTTTCTGTTGCTCAAGACTTCTCCTATTTGTGATGAAATGACTTTTTCCAAGTCTTTGGTTTGCTTCAGGAGAGTGCTCAAATCCTTTTGAGCCTGCAAGGTTACTTCTTCAACATTTGACATGTCTTGGCTTAAGATTATATTTGCTTTCCATTCAAGGTCTCCCAATTTTCTTTTTTTGGGGCTCTTACTAGACAATTGTTCTAGGTCAACACCCTTGGTTCCCAACTTGTCTCCATTTCCCCCTGAATTCACTAATGGACCTATTTTGGTATTTTGCTTACTACCAATGGGGTTATTCTCTTCTACTGAGCTAGAGCTTCCATTCTTGATATCGTCTTTGAAAAGACACTTCCCTACCTTATTGACATCAATCTTGGCTACTTTCTGAATCCAACTCCCAAACTTTGAAATGGTTTCTAGGCTCTTGTAGATCCCTACACCTTCCTCAATTTCTACTAGGATGTTTGCCTCTGCATCTTCTTTCCCATTTATGAAATCTTCATATATTCCCAAGCAAACCCTTAAGGAGTCACCAATCTTAGTCATAGCCTCCACACTCCAATATTCTAATGGGAGGTCAATTAGTTTTAACCATGTTGGGGTTTGTTTAATCTTGTAATGCCATGGGTCAAAGTTGGATTCCCAATTTTTGCAATGAAAGTTATGGCCATTAAAGAAGAGGGGTTTTCCAAACACTATTTGCTATTTTAGAATCCAGTCTATACATTCTATCAAGTAAAAGGAATTAGGAAGGGGGATAATGCTCACCCGGTCTTTAAAGTTTTGCTGCCACCAGTTCATGATATCTTCTTTCAGATCACCTGGGCCGCACCATTTCATGAAGAGGGCACGATCACGCAGTCTCTCCACTCTTCTCTTTATTATTTCCACTGGCATTGTGAAAATCTTACTACCCTAAGGCTTAGCATTTGCTTCCGATCCACTTTCATTCCTTCTTCTCCAGCCAAAAAGGGCTCCCTTTTTCCAATTTCATTTGGGGTTATATTGATTCGAACCTCTTGGCGGTCCCTTGTTATTCCATTGAGCTCCATAGTACTAGGAATTGTCCCTGCGAATGTGATCTTCTCCTGGGCAATAATCTTGGGGGCTCTGATTGTTGTTATTGTTATTCTTTCTTTGCCACGAATCTTCTTTTCTGAGGTTGCTATTACGACAAGATTTCCTATCCCTGGAGGTGCTCCAATGTCTTGCCCCCGGTGCCCTAGGGTTTCCATTTTTCCTGAACCACCCACTCCTGGAATCGCCAGTGTTTAAGTTTTCCTTTTGATTCCATCTACTCGGATTTTGCTTGCGCCAACTTCCTTTCTAGTGATCACTATGAAAGCCATTCCTCCAATCGTTCTAATTTTGTTTATTTCCATTATCATCTTCCCAATGCTTATACCAGGGACTACATTTATCAATCCATCTTCCATTCGAAAACACCCATTGAGGTATGTGGGTTGCCTTTTGGTTCTTAGTTGATTCAAAAATTGCTTTGCCCAAAAGCTTTTCCTTAGGTTCATCACCCCATCTCCTTTTCTCCTAACCGTTTGCATCCTAGCACGTTTTGCCTTCTGCCAAATTTCCCTTCGCTGCTCCACCTTGCGCCATTTGACTTTTTAATTTATCTATAATAAACATTTTAAAATATTTGTGATTTATCTTTGATTTCTCTTTCTATTAAAATCTCTTTCATTTTGATTTTTTGAAGGATATCTCGTTGATTTTGATTTTGATTTTTCTATCAAATTTCTTTGATTTTGATTTTTCTTTTCTTTGAGATTTATCTTTGATTTTTCTTTTAAATAAATATATCTAAAATATCTAATTAATATTATCATCAATGTGTAAGCAAAAAATCTTCAACTAGAAATTGATGTTCAAGTGACATGCAAATCCATATCCACTCTTAAATGTTATCTTCTAATCTTTTGAAAAAAAAAGCAGTCATTATTGTTAACTTCTTAAAATGAATTTTAAAAGGAGTTTTCTTTTTATGAAAACTGATTATGTTTTTTTTATTTTTCAAATATTTTCAATAAAACTTAAATATTATTCCATTTTTTCATTTATTTATGTGATCTTTTAATCAATTTTTTGTGATCAAATATTTGTTTTTCCTTTTTTATTGATTCATCTTTGTGATCAAATATCTAATTTATCTTTTATTTCTCTTTAAGATCAAGTTTATTTATTTGATTTTTTTAGTTTATTCAAATTTTTTATTTATCTTTACCTTTGAATTGTTATTTGATTTTTTGATTCTTTGATTTATCTTTTATCTTTGATTTATTTATTTGATCTTTTAAATTTTTTATTTTTGATTTTTTATTTGACTTTTTAATTTATCTATGATAAATATTTTAAAATATTTGTGATTTATCTTTATTTTTCTTTCTAATAAAATCTCTTTCATTTTGATTTTTTGAAGGATATCTCTTTGACTTTGATTTTTATTTTCTATCCAATTTCTTTGATTTTGATTTTTCTTTTAAATAAATATTTCTAAAATAATTAATATATCTAATTAACATATCATCAGTGATATATTTCTTTCAAATATATATTTAAAATATCTAAATAATAATTAATTATATATTCACCATAATAATATTATTGTGTTAACCCGAGATCTGCTAAAATAAAATTAAAAGTAGTTCTTTCTGAAGTCTTTCTTATCATTTCTTTCCGATTTCACCTATCCAATTATTTTTTAACTCGCCCTGAAAGGTAATTTTTTCAATTATAAAAAAATTAAAAACTATTTGGTCTCTACAAACTACAACCATTCATTTATTAAGAAAGTTCCTCCCACAAAAACGGTAGCGGTGCAAGATTCAACGGTTCAGAATGGGAAAACAGTCTTGGATAAAATAGGAACAAGTTAAAAACCCATGAAAAATATTGACAATTCCAAACGTTTTAATCATCTTGCTAGTTTTTTCAGTAAATCTGAATCGTTGATATCAAAAATCAGTCGAACTTCTTCAAATAGGGAATACCTTTAGCGATCTGAATCATTGGTGTCAAAAATTAGTCAAGCTTCTTAAAATAGGGAACACCTACGACATTAAGAAAGAAATAGGTCATTTGCATCATCTAGCAAGATAACTTCTTTGCAACTAGACAAATTATATCAAAATTTCCAATCTCCCATGGATAAATAGTGGATCATCAAATTTAAAACTAGCTTTCACAACTAGAATGAGGTATTTGTCTGAATATCTGAGGAGGAGGTGTCAATTTATAAAGCCCCACATTCCTTGTCCAACTAAACAAGAGAGCCTTTGTTCCACAAATGGTGTCATTAGGCCCATTTCATCATGACCTTTCCTTTTCTGGAATGCTTAATCATAAATTGTATGCTACACAAAGAATGTTTGGAATGGATGAGGAGGAATTTCAAAAAGAAGTGATAGGACCTATTCTCACTCTGGTTTCCACTATAAGAAAATGCTACTAGCAACAGATCAAGTACCAAGATAGGTATCTTACTTGGATGCTCACTTTGGATGCTTGTTTTATCTTAGAAAGTTTTAGGGCCTTGGATAGTGAAGCAAATTCACATCACTGCCTTTTTAATCAAAATACCATTGAATATGCTGCATATCCCATAAAAACGAACATTCTACTATTGGAGAACCAAATTTCACTCTTTGTTCTGCTCAAGATCTTAGGGTTGCAGCTTGAAAAAGATGAAGTAGGCGCATTTACTGAAGTTTGTAAATTGTTAGATCATGCCCATATAGAAATGTTGTTCTTCCCCTTTAAGGAGACAACCCCTTGGATATAGAAATGGATTCCATTTTTCCAAGAGAGTAAGCATTTTTTGGATTTAATCCATATGTTAGTCATACATTCATCCAAACCCCATATAGATATTAACTAGACATATACTCATCATCCCAAAAAAGAAGTTATAATCCCCTCAACTTCTGAATTAAGGCATGTCGGGATCAAATTCACAAAGATGGAGGGGAATCTTATGGTGATTAGGATGAAGAAGAATAGATTTAACCTTCCCATAATCAAAATCTGCAGTAGCATTGAAACCCTACTGCAAAATCTTATGGCATTAGAAGTATGTGAGTTGAATGACACCTGTGTGATATCAAGCTACGTTCATCTCATGCATGAGCTAATTGATTCTGAAAGAGATGTCTATCCTTAGAAAATTTGGAATTATCGAGAACTACCTGAGAAGTTATCGAGAAGTGGTTGAAATCTTCTAGAGACTAGATAGAGGCATCACCAGAAGCGACAAAGATCCTTTTGGGAAAGTGGGAGAAGATGCTCATGAACATTATCATAGAGAAATTAAGGTCTTGGTCACTTAATTTATAGATGACCATTGTTCAATTCCATGGAGAGTTGTTTCTGCTGTTGCAGCATGCATGATTTTGCTCTTCGCTGCTATGCATAAATTTTTCTCACTACATCACAAATTTTTAAGAATTTATCTACTGATTGATTCAATGTACTAGTCTGCGTTTGTAATTAGGCTTGCATAAGGTTCCTATGGAGGGAACTCAAAAGTTTTCTTCAGACATTGTTCCTAAAATTTATGAGCCTTTTGTCAGGTACTTGAAGTTTACTCTATTGCATGTATACCAATTTTTTTTATTTTCTTTACCTCAACAAGAATAGTGAGAAACTATTAACCTTCACTTGCATCAACTTAAATTTTATGGTAATGAAGGATTATTTTTATTGGAGATAGAGGGATTGATGGTTTTTAACCAGTTATTTTTTTTTATAAATTTTGATGTTTTATCAAAATTTAATTGTATAATTTTAAATAAATTCAGTAATTTATAAATAATATACCATCTTTCATGAATATGAATCTAAATAAAGTAATTTATTTTTATTTTTGATTTGTTTATTTGACTTTTTAATTTATCTATGATACATATTTTAAAATATTGTTGATTTATCTTTGATTTCTTTTTCTAATAAAATCCTTTTCATTTTGATTTTTTGAAGGATATTTCTTTGATTCTTATTTTGTTTTTTCTATCAAATTTCTTTAATTTTGATTTTTCTTTTAAATAAATATATCTAAAATATCTAAGTAATATTATCATCAATGTGTAATGAAAAACTCTTCAGTTAGAAATTGATGTTCAAATCACATGCAAATCCATATCCATTCTTAAATTTATATTCTTATCTTTTGAAAAAAAAAAAAATCATTATTGTTAACTTCCTAAAATAAATTTAAAAAACAACTTTCTTTTTATAAAAACTCTCAGTTCGAGATTCTGCTTTTTTATTTTTTAAATATTTTCAATAAAACTTAAATATTATTCCTTTTTTTTAATTTATTTATTTTATCTTTTAATGATTCTTTTGTGAAATATTTGTTTTTCCTTTTTTATTGATTCATTGTGTGATTTGATTTATCTTTTATTTCTTTTTGAGATCAAGTTTATGTATTTATTTATTTTGATTTTTTTAGTTTATTCAAATCTTTGATTTATCTTTATCTTTGAATTGTTATTTGATTTTTTGATTTATCTTTTATCTTTGATTTATTTATTTGATCTTTAAATTTATCATGATAAATATTTTTATTTGGTTTTTTTTGTTTATCTTTTACCTTTGATTTATTTATTTGATATTTTAGTTTATTTATGATAAATATTTTGAATTCTTGGTAATTTATATTTGATTATTCTTTTTAACAAATCTCTTTGTTTTATTTATTGAATTTTTTAATTTTTTTTTAATCTTGGATTTATTGGTAAATATTTTCATATCTTTGTGATCAAATCTCTTTGATTTATTTATTTGATATTTTAATTCATTTTTATCTTTGATTTATTTATTTGATCTTTTAATTTTTTAATTTTTGATTTATTTATTTGACTTTTTAATTTATCTATGATAAATATTTAAAAATATTTGTGATTTATCTTTGATTTCTCTTTCTACTAAAATCTCTTTCATTTTGATTTTTTGAAGGATAACTCTTTGATTTTGATTTTTCTTTTATTTTTATTTTAAATAAATAAATCTAAAATATCTAAATAATATTATCATCAATGATATATTTATTTTAAATATATATTTAAAATATCTAAATAATAATTAATTATATATTCACCATAAAATAAAATAAAATTAAAAGTATTTCTTCTTGAAGTCTTTCGTACCATTTCTTTCTGATTTCACCTATCCAATTATCTTTTAACTCACCTGAAAGGTAATTTTTTCAATTATAAAAAAAATAAAACTATTTTGTCTCTAACCATTCATTTATTAAGAAAGTTCCTCCCACAAAAATAATAGCGAGAAACGATGTGAGCTTCCACAGTTTTGAACAGGAAAACGGTTGTGGATAAAACAAGAACAAATTAAAACCCATGAAAAAATATCAACTACTCCAAATGTTTTAATCGTCTTGTAAGATTTTTCTATAAATCTAAATTGTCGATATAAAAAATCAGCGAAGATTTGTCAAATAGGGAATGCCTTCAGCGATTTGAATTGTTGGTATCAAAAATCAATTGGGTTTCTTCAAATAGGGAACGCCTTCAACATAAAGAAAGAAATAGGTCATCTGCATCGCGTAGCAAGAGAACTTCTTTGCAACCAGACAAATTATATCAAATTTTCCAATCTCCCATGGATTAATAGCAGATTATTGAATTTAAAACTAGCTTTCACAACCAAACTGAGGTATCTGTTAGAATATCTGAGGAGGAAGTGTCGATTTATAGTCTCCAAATTCCTTGTCCAACTGAACAAGAGAGCCTTTGTTCCACAAATGGTGTCATTAGGCCCATCTCATCACAACCTTTCCTTTTTTGGAATGCTTAATCATAAATTGTATGCTACACAAAGAATGTTTGACATGGTTGAGGAGGAATTTGAAAAAGAAGTGATAGGATGTATTCTCGCTTTGGCTTCGATTGTAAGAAAATGCTACCAACAGAAGATCAAGTACCAAGATAGGTATTTTCCTTGGATGCTTGTTTTATCTTAGAAATTTTTAGGGCCTTGGATAGTGAAGAAAATTTAGATCACCACCCTTTTTAATCAAAATACCATTAAATATGTTGCATATCCCATAAAAACAAACATTCTTCTATTGGAGAACCAAATTCCACTCTTTGTAATGCTCTAGATCTTAGGGTTGCAACTTGAAAAAGATGAAGTAGGTGCATTACTAAGCTCTATAAATTGTTAGATCGTGCCCATATAGAAAGGTTGTTCTTCCCCTTTAAGGAGACAACCCCTTGGCTATAGAAGTGGATTCCATGTGTCAAGGAGAGTAAGCATCTTTTTTATTTAATACATATGTTAGTCATACATTCATCTGAACCCCAAAAAAGATGTTATAATCCCCTCAACTTCCAAATTAAGGCTTGTTGGGATCAAATTCAGAAAGATGGAGGGAAATCTTATGGCGATTAGGATTAAGAATAGATTTCACCTTCCCATAATCAAAATTTGTAGTAGCATTGAAACCCCTATGTACAATCTATGGCATTAGAAGTATGTGAGTTGAATGACACCTATGTGATATGAAGCTACGTTCATCTCATGCATGAGCTATTTTGAAATAGATGTCTCTTTCCTTAGAAAATCTAGAATTATCGAGAACTACTTGGGAAGCGACCGAGAAGTGGTCAAAATCTTCTACAGACTAGATAGAGGCATCGCTAGAAGCTAGAAGGATCCATTTGCGAAAGTGAGAGAAGATGCTCATGAACATTATCATAGAAAAATTAAGGTCTTGGTCATTGAATTTATAGATGACCATTGTTCAATTCTATGGAGAGTTGTTTCTGCTATTGCAACATGCATATTTTTGCTCTTTGCTAACATGCATAATTTTTTCTCACTGCATCGCAAACTTTTAAGAAATTAATCTACAGATTGCTTCAATGTACTAGTTTGCATTTGTAACAAGGATCCATTTGGGAAAGTGAGAGAAGATGCTCATGAACATTATGATAGCAAAATTAAGGTCTTGGTCGCTGAATTTACAAACAACCATTGCTCAATTCCATGGAGAGTTGTTTTTGTTGTTGTAGCATGCATGCTTTTGCTCTTTGCTGCCATGCATTAATTTTTCTCACTGCATCGCAAACTTTTAAGAAATTAATCTATAGATTGCTTCAATGTACTAGTTTGCATTTGTAATTAGGTCTACACAAGGTTCCTATGGAGGGAGCTCCTTAAAAATTTTCTTCAGGCATTGTTCCTAAAATTTAGGAGCCTCTTTTAAGGGAAAACTCTTCAGCTAGAAATTGACGTTCAAATGACATGCAAATCCATATCCACTCTTAAATTTTATCTTCTTATCTTTTGAAAAAAAAAGCAGTCATTATTGTTAACTTCCTAAAATGAATTTGAAAAACAGTTTTCTTTTTATGAAAGCTGTCAGTTTTGTTCGAGATTCTACTTTTTCTTTTTTTTTTAAATATTTTCGATAAAACTTAAATATTATTCCCTTTTTCATTTATTTATTTGATCTTTTAATCATTTTTTTGTGATCAAATATATGCTTGATCAAATATCTAATTTATCTTTAATTTCTTTTTTAGATCAAATTTATTTATTTGATTTTTTTAGTTTATTCAAATCTTTGATTTATCTTTATCTTTGAATTGTTATTTGATTTTTTTATTTATCTTTTATCTTTGATTTAATTATTTGATCTTTAAATTTATCATGGTAAAGATTTTTATTTGGTCCTTTTGATTTGTCTTTTATCTTTGATTTATTTATTTGATATTTTAGTTTATCTATGATAAATATTTTGAATTCTTAGTAATTTATATTTGATTAGTTTTTATCAAATATCTTTATTTTATTTATTGAATTTTTAAATTTATTTTTAATCTTGGATTTATTATGCTGAGAGGTGTACTACAATGGCATTCAAAAATCTTTGTAAGGAAGAACTAATCAAGTAATCAAGTTAAATTTAACGTGTAAGTGGCAGTCATGTTTCTTTTTTAGATTTTAAAATCAATTTAATTACGTCGAGGGACATATTACAATGGCATCCATCAAAAAACAATGTGTAAGGAAAAACTCTTCAACTAGAAATTGACATTCAAATGACATGCACTATAGAATACAACACTATAGGATCGACAAATCCATATCCACTCTTAAATCTTATCTTCTTATCTTTTGAAAAAAAAAGCAGTCATTATTGTCAAGTTCCTAAAATTAATTTTAAAAATAGTTTTCTTTTTATGAAAGCTCTTAGTATTGTTTGGGATTTTGCTTCTATAATTTTTAAAATATTTTCAATAAAACTTACATATTATTTTAAATATATTTTAATATTATTTTTGGGAAGATAAATATGAAGCGTAATTTGAAAGAAAAGAAATGGTTACAATTTAAAATAGCATTCAATTAGGGTTAGGATTAGAGTTTTGATTAGAGAAAAATGCATGAATAAATAGATGTTTTGTTTTTTAATTGAATGATTTGTTTTTTGGTTAAAACCATCACTTAGTTAGCTTTCTTCTCTTCCTTTTAATAATTTAGAATAGTTGATTTTATTGCAATAAGATGCATGTTTGAGTTGCAAGACAATATGAGTGGGAGACAGAGAAACATAAAAAATATTGTGTTTCACTAGAAAATCTAGTAGTGATGGAAAATAGATTTTATGTTTCATTTTAAATCCGACGTTTACAGGATGGGAATCATCATTCTTTAGCTTCTCAAAAGGAATTGGGTGCTCGAACTTAGAGAGGATGTGTGGTGCAAGGGCACTATTGAAAGATTATTGTCAATTTAGGTTATTGAAGAGTAGGCTTTAGGATTTTTGACAATATGCACTAAAATGAGGTCAATGAGACCATCTGTTAATGTATGGGGTCATTTTTATGTGGTCAATAGGTGTTTAGGTGGTTTAGACTTCAAAAAGTGCAAAAAATTGAAAATTTGTTGTTTGTGCAAAAATGCAAATTTGAAAAAGTTGTAAAAGAGCAGGTTTAGAAGACCAACAGTCACAAAACTTCAAAAGGCAGTTTTGGCAGGTAGACAATTATTTTAGAGGGAAAAAGTATATATGTGATAAAAAAGCATTGTAGGGTTGTTCTTGAAGTTTGGAAAGAAGGAAATCAATAAAATCTATGCCTTTTCTGTAAATTTTGTGTTTCCTTTTGTTTACTAGCAGAGTACAGTCTGTACATTGATTTTTTTTGTTTTAAAAGCCTTCAAAACTTGTTGCATATATGTGTTAGTTATCATAAAAAGGTGGATTGATAGGATACTTGTGAAGTTTGTGGCTTTTAAAATCAAATTCTTGTGCATGGTTAAGAATACCATGTTTAAAGGGTTTTGAAAGTCTACAAAATGAAGAACTGGCCCATTCCACTCTTTGTAGTTACTATAACTTGTGGAATGGGTCTGATATGCTAGGAATTAGGTGTGTTCATATTTTTTTGGTGCAGGGGAGGTCGAATAATGTGTTGGGCATGAAGCCCTAGAGTGAAAATTTGTGTTTTCCAAGTGAAAAAGAGAGGTTTTGACATGGTAAAGTGTGAATTATGTTGGGGAAGCATTGTTTGAGGATAGATTGAGTATTTATAGGCCTAATAAGACCTGATGGAGGTGGTTGCAGAGTTGTGTGAGGGTTGGAAGTGAGACTTTCTATAAAACCCTAGATTTGTGGCTTAAAAGGAGGGTTTTTGGTTTTGGCACTTGGGAGAGTGAATTTATAAGAAAAATTTGAGGAATCCTTGGTTTGATCACATGCATTTTGTTGCCCAACTGATTCTGGTGGTTTTGGAAAGGTTTTCAGACAAGGTCCTTTGTAAAATAGGCCTAATTTGAGGCCTAGTTGGTGTTGAAATCTCGTTTTGATGAAGTTGGTACAAAACAACCTAATGAAGGTTTGTGGTATGTTTTTGTGTATTTTTATGGGTGTTTGAAACCTTGTTGGTCCAGGTCTGAAAGGAATCCATTGAAAGGATATACCCGATTAAGTTATATTGCAGTGCTACAAGGAATTGTGTTGGTTTGGTGAAAAGAGGAGAATTTTGAAGAATTATGACTTGAAGGTTATTGTTTTTATGTGGAATTGTGTTCTATGGTTGCAGGACCTCCCTTGGTTGCTATCAATGTGGAATGTGCACTACAAAGTGTGAAATTGGAGGTAGTTTCTTTATTGTAGTTTATTTCCTATGGTCAAAATTTTGTTTGTAATAGCTTCTAGGAGTTGGCTTTCATGTTTGGAAGTTTTCCTTAATTTCTTCCTATAATACTAACAATTATGTTTTTAATTGTTCATCATTAGTCTTTCAAATTTTCTTTTTTCTAATTTGAGTAGTATTTTCTGCAACACACAACAGCTGGAAATGAAGGTGAACCAAGTTTTGAAAATTTAGGCATATTTTTTAGCAAGGGAATTGCTCTTCTATTACAATATCTCTCACCGTTCTTTTGCTTGTAAAGTCTTCCAATTATATTGTGATATATTTTGTTCTTCATTAACTCAATCTAGATTATGAGGAAAATGAAACTCATGAAATGGAGTGAATACATGTTTTTGCGGGAGAATTGTATGGCTGTAGTGTCAAAAATAAAAAATAAGAGTGTGAGGGTTTTTGTTAATGATTTCAGAGATATACCGCAAGACAATTTGACAATGCATAATTCATAATTTTAATGCTTAACGTGTGCAAGCAAATTTCTAGAGAGTGAAGGAAAGACAAAAATTAAAGAAGTTTTCATTTAGATGTTTTTTTTTTCTTGGTTGTGTATAGTTAATTTTAGTATGAAGAATTGGGTATTTAATAAATAGAAAAGAAATAGAAAATTAATAAATGAAGACCCATTTCAATATACACTATTGAGACCCCTCAACAGGTGAGATGAACAACCTATTTCAATTAATTGCAAAATTGGATGATTGTTGCCTGCACACAGAATAAGGTTGTGTTGTATACATAGGTGAATGAATGATTTAATTATTTTTGTATTTTTTAAATAATTAATCATTCAAATTTAGAGCTCTTTACAATTCAATTGAACTTAAAAGATCTAGAAGTAGAGATTTATTTTCTTGCCAACCTATTAAAAAGATATAAATCAAAAGCTTTTGTACTTCAAAATATTTTATGATTTTTTAAAATTAGAATGTCCTTTAATTTTAAAATATGAAATGATTTGCATGTAAAAAAGAAAAAAATAAGATAGAAAGATTGCTTTTATATTTAAATAAATTATCTTTTAAATTTATTCTAAAACTACAATTAGTAATTGTTAAAATATTTTATTAAATATTATTTTTTTAATTTTAAAATGATGAACTAGATAAATATTAGTTTCTAAAAATAGAAATTTTTCTTTTATATGAAATGATTTGCAAAAAAAAGAAACAATAAGATAGAAAGGTTGCTTTTATATTTAAATATTATTTTTTTAATTTATTTTAAAACTATAATTAGTAATTGTTCAATTATTTTAAAATGAATATGCAATTTTATTTAATTCATTTGGATAATTTCAAATAATTTAATAAATTATTTAACAATTGAATAATTAATATTTTAAGAATTTTGAAAAATATAACTTAATTTAATTTTAGAATGAAATTTAAGTTTTTAATTTTATTTTTTTGTTTAAGTAAAGGTGGCAAAGCCACAAATTTATTAAAATAAAAAGAGAGTTTTACATGAGTCTAAGGGTTGCAGATAAAGAACAAAATTCTACAAAGCCCAAAAGTAACAAGTATCAAAAAATTAGAAGTAGGTCAGGCATGAGCCACAAAAGCCTGAAAGAAGATCAAGCATGAGAAACCAAAGCTTGAAAGAAGAGAAACTGTAAGAGGGGCTCCAAAAGAAGAAGATTTCCAATTGGACCAAAACACCAGTGAGAGGAGCAGAAGAAGCCAAAAGGAGACAATGAATATCCAAACAGGAGCATCTGCACTAAGATATTAATGGAGCCCAATTCATCCAAAACAACAACTAGAGATGAAACTGTAGTTTCAAAAGATAAACTAACTTAATTTAGACTAGATGAGCTAAAGCAAAAGAAAGGAATGAAGAGAATCCCTCAAGAAGAACTTCCCTCTGAGGAAGTAATGTTTGTAGGTGGAGGAAAATGAGGCTCTTCATGTGGTTCAATGAGAGCATGTTGGATGAGAAGTTGAATTTCCTTGTACAACATATAAATAGGATCACTCACTGAAATGCCATAGTGTTGCATAAGAAGATTAAGACGAACTTTAAATTCACTATGGTAATCATTAAGAATACCATAAGCCATTGCACCGAGCAGTTTGAAGAGGTGACAATCAGTCAGAAGGTGTTACTTGCTAATAACTCCTCCCACCATATTTGATCCCTGAAGGATGTCATATTTCTCCAGGGTCGGTTGAAGAGACCAAAAGAGGGCACACATGTGGCAGTAAATAAGTGCTTGCAAGAAATTTTACCATTTCAATAGAACCTAGAACATCCATCAAATTTGAAACAAATTGAGAAGCCATTTCATAAGGTAAATACATAGTATGCATATCCATCCAATCATAACCCAAAACTATTTGAATTGAACCCATTACCTGCTTGCATTCAAAAGAAAATGCCCTTCATAATTTTTCTTCTGTGAATGGAGAGTTCACCCTAATTTCATGAACGCATGGAGGAACTAGCACTCTGAAGAGATTTTCCATTAAGGAAACCAGAGATGCAAACCACAATATCCAAATTAAGCAAAAATCACATGGAAATAAGTATATGAAGAGAAGTCAACATCATTAAAACATAGATAAAACCTTCAACATGCTCGAAAAAATGAACATTAAATGTTTAGGCATGTCGAAAATATTCAACATAGCAAATGCTGCTAGGTGTGGTATATTGGGAATGAAGAAAATTGGCAAAGTACCAAGCAAAATGAATTCCGCTAAATCTAGCACTGTGGTCAAACACAGAAAAAAGAAAAATGAGTCATTTCCAAATTTAGTCCTAAAAATTCGAATAGTCGCTAGGATAAAATGAGCTGGCAGACATGAGAATGTATTTAAAGGAAATCCATGGACGAAGATTTTCTCTTTATAATGTCCAAAGAAAGGACATTCACATTTTTTTAATACATCAGCAAATGACTCATTCCATGAGCATTTATTGAGATTCCATCAACTGTGCCATGTGCCAAAATAAAAACAATGCAGCCAAGAATGAAAAATGGCTCAAGTCTGACATGAGCATTAATTCATAGACTCCATCATGTGAAAATAATCAGATACAAGGAGAATTTAGGTGACATGTAAAGAATATTTGGTGATAACGAGAAGGACTTGTCTGCGAAATTGAATTACCAAATGTGGAGTGTTGACAAGACCACTTTACTATTGCCCAAAACAAATTTGAAGTCACATCCAACTCAATAGAACCTTGTGATAACAACTCATAAGATAGGCACTTCCAATTCAAAAAAACCTTGTGATCACCGCTCACAAAAAAGTCATAAATCAAGAACAGGGGCAAATGAATAATAAGGTTAAAATGAAGAGCCCTGAATAATTCATTTTTAATGATAAACCTTCTCAAACCAGAGCATAGTTCAAAAATTAAGGAGTCATTTTTTGGAAGAAAGTATTGCATTCTTCTACAGAAAGTACCCAAGAGGCTAAATTCTCATTAATGGCTTTGTTAGCTAGGAAGTCTGCAACAACATTATATTCCCTGTAGCAATGTGCAATAGTGTAATTTGGAATATCATCAAGTTGTGATAAAATGTAAACTAGAATGTAGTTTAAGTGCCACGAAGAAGTGCCTCAATTTTTTAAAGCCAAAATTGTTACCATTGAATCCCCTTCAATGAAAAGATGAGAAATTGATAAATTTTTGGCTAATTTGAGGCCTAAACTTAAAGCTTTAAAATTTGCCACATTATTAGAACCATCAAGGATTTGTTCACACTGTGATGAAAGTTCCTTTCTAGTCTCTTAATATAGCAACAATACTAGATTTTCCTGGATTGCCCCTAGAGGCTCCATCAAAATTTAGTGTGATGAAGCTAGGGGGAGGTGGAGACCAAGAAGAGATAATTCTTTTAGGAGAAGATAGTTTGGAAGAAATAGAACCAACCATGGGAATTTTCAATAAATGTCACTTTTTCAAAATAAAAGCATCATAAGAAGAAAAATGTCTATTTGAAAAATATTTGCTATGAAGAGCTGAACAAGTTACCTCAAATATCGATATTTCAATTTTTTGAAGGACCTGAGAGACATAAGAAGATTTCTTTATGAAAACTCTGTTGTTTCATTCCAACCAAATAATTTCATATTAGAATGGAAGGGAAAATCTCCCAAAGGGGTGAAAAAATGGAAGAGGAACAAAGAGAAGGCTAGGAAAGAAAATGGAGGTAAAGTGAATTATGAAGAGGACTTGGCCAATCCAAGGTTATTTAAAAGCCAACACCAACAAATTTGAGCAAATTAACAATTCAAAAGAAGGTGATCTGTGGACTCAAAAGCTTTCCCACACATAACACATGGGAAGAGATTAGTTATACCCAATATGTCCAATCTCAAACCAATTAAGATTCTATCTTTGATGGCCAACCAAGCAAATGCCCCTGCCTTGGGGAGGATATAAGGGTACCAACAAAGCCTAATAGGAATAGAGATGTTGTGATTAGTATTAACAAGAGAATTGTAACCATCTTTGACATTATATTGCCCTGATTTAGATTTTAGCCAAATGATTTTGTCCTGTCACCAACTCATTTGACTACAAAATCCAATGAAAATTTCTGACGAAATATGTATAATTTGATGTATTGTCGTGTGCTTGTAAAATTTGATGTGTAATTTTCAAAATTTTAAAAGTTTATCCCTGACGTTCGTCGAAATTCGACGAACCTAGGTTTCGTCAAAATTTCGACTAGCAGTTTCGCCAAAATTTCGACAAACATGAAAAAAAAGAAAAAACTCAAATTGTGGCCGACATAAAGAAAAGTGAGTTCACTGATTTATTGTGACAGTGTTTTGCTCTACTTGAGACAGTTTGTGGAGAACTAAGGACAATTTTCTTGGGAAAAATCAGAAAAAATTCAAGAAGATATCGCTAGGTTGAGGGTAGTCATTGTCTTTTGTAGAATTTAGTTGTGAAGTCGATCAGGAAATTGTGTTTGAAAATCATATTTTAAAGCAACATCTCATCGATTTCATTTTTTAGAGGTTTAGGTTTTGAGAATTTCATGTCCATATTTTGTTGTGTGGAATCACCATAAGATCACAACCAAGGAACAAATTCTGCGGGATCAGAATATGTATCCATAACTCAATTGGTCATGTAAGGCTTATGCCATAAACAAATACAAGATGCATTCATGTGTGTGACCCAAGTTTAATGTGGCTGTTGTGGATAGAAATGGAGGCACTCATATAATGTAGTTAATTCAGGTTGTATAATGTAGGTGTTAATCATCATTGGGTGCATTCAGGTTGTCTCAAGTTTAATAAGTTAGGATGTAATTATAGCATGATCGAAGAGTGATTACCTCTTGCTGCAATAAAGAGCCTATAACTCTGGTTGATATGCAGAGTGGTTGTGTTATATCAATTATGTAGTGTATTCAAGCACAACCCATGTTTAATGGGCTATTCTAGAGAGTGATCAATATTTTCTAAACCTTATGAATGTTGCTTAAAAGTGTATAGCTTAAACTACAAACCAAGTTTGTTACATACTTGAATGCAATCTTGGGTTACCACAAACTATAATAATGTGATCTGCTAATAACCATTATGGAAATTATTAAAGCAAGACCTATGCTATATAGGATACATTTTCCTGATCAGGTTTACATACCTTAATGATCAAACACAAGCTTCCCACACACTCTGTGGATACAATCAAGATCATACCACAACTTGTCAAGAAAAATTAATTTCTCGACCCAAGATTTAAGGTTGTTTTTAACACCAACAAAAGCATAGGTAAGAGCATGATTAGAGTACAAACCCTAGGCCTCCGTAGAAACATAAATAATAACTATAGTAGATTAGTGAGGTTGCAATACCAGAAAGATTGAGACATTGTAGGTATTAACAAAATCTTGCAATTCAAAGATTGTAGCCAATAATACACATTATGGCTTAGTGACATTCAAATGCAATCTACAAAAGAAGAAGAATGATAGTCACTTGAGATGGATGAACAAAAAGAGGCTGAGTTGACAAGATAATAAAGCCAAACCTGTGCAAAAGTGGAGATTTTTAATAAAGGAGTTTCTTTACCCCGTCGCTCCAAGGGTTTTTCAAATGCTTTTGGTAGTGTTAGACAAGGCAAATGCAGTCAGGGAATGACTGTCCAAATGAAGTAATAATGGTAATCATAGGTTCAATGTTTCTTCTTAGCCATTAATGTATAATGGAGGTAGTGGATTGTATGTTTGAGTAGTGTTTTGAGACTCACCAAAGATGGGAAAATAGTGAATAATACCTTGTGGACTGTGAAGTAGTGTCAATAAGGTTGAAGGATCTTAAGAACTACAATACCATGAAACAATGAGTCCCCTGTAGTAAGTAGGCAGTCTATAGGGCATAGTTTGATTTTATAGAAGGATGCTCATGAAAGGAATCTTCAAGTGATAGTGAGTGAGTTGTTTGAGATTGCAAATGAGGGTGCAATACCCAATCTTAAAGGAAGTTAGCAAAGTAGTAAATGTGCAAGAAAATCGAATCATACTCAACAAACAATTCACAATGTTATCTTCCATAATGCCTTGAGTTTGAAGACAAAATCTCATTGTATCTTCATGATGAAAGTGGTGACCTTAATGGTCAATCACTGGAAACCATGATTTTAAAACATGCTATTGTGCTTATGGAGGCAGCATTTTAAGCAAGGCATTGAATGGTGATTTGGAACAATGGTAGGTATGAAGGACTTGCTTTATATGCATACTATGTAGTCTAGCTTAAGACAATGTTCTTAGAAGAGATTGAAGGTGGATTATAGAACTCAAGGGTTACTATGAAAATGATTAAAGCAAAGAATGAGATCTATTTAAAAGCCACGGTCATGAAGATATTAAAGATGTCACATGCAAAACCCTAGTAGCTAGAGTAATGAATACAATGCCAAAGAGGATAGTGTGTTGGGGCAGATTTAGGAGATCTCCACATTATCTAATTATAGGGAAATACATCATTTATTTATTTATTTAATTAAAAGAAATCATTCTAAACCCTATATAGGATACATTGATACTTCAAAATCCTCTGAAGGAATTTGAGATTATGCAAATATATGTCAAGTAAATACCTAGATTACAAATAGTAGCGGGAACAATGTAAGATTTGTTGAGCAGAGCAGGAATGAGATAAGCAATAATGAATCATATGCCTCCTTTCACACACATCTCCTCACCGTTCTTTGTCATTCTTTATTGAAACACTTCTTCATTTTGGTAGTCTATGCTTGAAAATAATGTTTTGACGAAGGTTTTAGAATATGTTTATTAAAATGAAAACTCCATTCTGGTGGGCTACGCCTGAAAATAAGATTTTGACAAAAGTTTTAGGGTATGTTTATTAAAGTTTTAGAGTATTTCTTTGGGCTATATTCTTGATTCCTTAAATGATTTATTCAAATGGATTGTGACTAAATAAATGACTAACTATTTAGTCATTTTTATTTGTGTGACTCAATAATTTTTAATCAACGACCAAACTAGTAATTTATTTATTCATTTATAGCTGAGTTGCAAAAAATGAGCATAATTTAGTCATTTTTAGTTGTTGTGACTAAAAGTTTGTCACCTAGTCATTTATTTGCCAAATTATACTAGTGTGTGCTTCCTTGTGCAATTAGGGCTTTCTTAATGTTGAGGGCCCTAGGGATAAGCTCGTCATAAGAAGTGACACATTGCATCTTTAACTAAAAGGATAAATCAGTATTGACATTAACAATGATGATTTTGACTTGTTGCTCCTTAGGAATGGGTCACTTGCTCTTACTAGCCTTCGCTACTCATCACAGAGGGAAGTTTTGTGACTGCGTCCAATATTCGCATTTTAGGAGTCTAAATCTGGGTTGAAACTGAGTAAAATCCAGAATTTAATAAGTTTTTAAATTCAGCATTTTAAAATTTTTTTTGGGGTCATTAACTGAATTATCTTCTTATTTGCAGGGGTGGTTGCATGCCAAATTTTTGGTGTAAAATATCGTAATTATTAGATTTTGTTACCTGTCTATGAATAAAAATTATTGGAGTGTGAGTTTGATATTTTTGAAGATCTAAAAATAGTCAAACTTAGTAAAATCATGTCAGATAATATTAGTCGAGAACAAAATGAAGAGACACTTGATAGATTGTGGGCTAGATTGAAAAGAAAGGGTGATGGGAAATGTTATTGTCCTTACAATAATTGCAAGGGCTTAAAGACGAGATGAATTATAATCACAATAGCTAAGAAACATTGTAGGAAACATGGTCACATTGAAGGGGGGGCATGATTATCATCCATTAGTAAGTTGTTCATTATATATGTTTATATTGATTGAATTTGTATATGTTTATATCGTTTTAACATTATATATATATATATATATATATATATATATATAATCACTTGATCATGATCATGGTTTATTTGTGTCTATCATTATTATAAAGGTGGGGTGCCCTAGGGAACATGATATGGATTATCATGGCCTGAAGAATGTGGTTTTTCAAGAGGACGAACATGGAGTTGTGAATATCGAAGATGAAGTTAATGATCCTATGGAAGAAGATGACCATGCGCCAGAAAACACAGTTGAAAATGATGGTACAGATACATTGATCCATGACACATTTAGTGGCAGAGTTGATCATGATGATCGAGATGACTTTGATGATGTTCATGATTTACCTGTACTTGAGAAGGCATACGAGCCCCTTTATAAAGGCTCCCAAACAACTCTTCTCTATGTTGTATTGTTGATGTTGAATTTGAAGGTTATGAATGGTTTATCAAACATAGCAATCTCACAGATGTTAAGGTATGTCACATATGTCATCTTTTTTCATCTATTTTAATTGTTGTTAGTTCATCACTAGTAAATAAATGATGAAATATGTACCATTAATATTCTTTATATTAACAAAAAAAAATTGTTGTAGATTGATTGGTGAATTTTTGTTACCAACATCAAATATTTTACCTCACTCATACCGAGATTTATCTAGCATTATGAAAGATATCGGAATGGAGTATCAAGCGATAGATGCATGTCCCAATGATCATATTATATATCATAAACAACATGAATTTGAAACATAATGCCTGGAATGTCATATCAGTAGATATCGAACAGATCAACTAACAAAAAAGGTGCCTCTCAAGGTTCTTTGTTATATTCTCATTATTCCACGTATGCAATGATTATTTAGGTGCGAAAGCTTAGCACAATTTATGGATTACCATGCACGGAATAGAAGTGGAGATGACATTCTTTGAATGCTTGCGGATGGTTCTGCATTTAGGGACATGGAGGAAAAATGGCCACACTTTAAAGAAGAACCTCGTAATCTCAAGCTTTCATTAGGAGTGGACGGTGTCAATCCATTTGGAGAGCTGAGATCTATTTACTCGGTGTGGCCTATTTTTGTTATCAACAATAACATTCCTCCATAGATGTCAATAAAGAGGGAGCACATAATGTTGTCAATGATTGTTCTAGGTATTTATTTACATCAATTTTATTTAATGTAGTAGCATCTCATTTGTCTTATTTGTTGTACAATGATTTATATTTTTTTCATTCAATAGTCATGCACATTAATTTATATATATTATAGTAAAATGGTTATAATAATTATGTAATGTTTATGTTCATTCAACTAGGTAAGTACCAAGTTAAAGATATGAATGTATATATCGAGCCTCTTATCAATGAGTTACTAAATTTATGGAATGGCCTCACTATGTATGACGTCTCTAGACCAATAGGACAAAGACAATTTCAATTCCATGCAATGCTTGTATGGACAATTCATGATGCCCCAGGGCTAACACATTTTTGTGGTATGTTATAACATTCGACTACACTTTAACAATATTTAATTTTATGAAGTAGATATCATGCATGTTTTTAAAATAATCTATTCATTATATATAATTATAAAAATTGATATATTTAATCCAATTAAATATATGATCTTCCAGGCCTTCAAACAAAGGAAAAATTTGCATGTCCAATTTGTGGTCCAAAGATGAAATCTCGTCATTCAACAAGTTTAGGAAAGCAGGGGTTTGATGAGTATAGGCACTTCCTCCATAGAAATCATAAGTATCGAACTACTAAAAAACATCTTTTCAATGGGAAAGAAGAGACAACATCAAAACCACGAAGAATGACACCTTGCCTATGGAAGTTGGAATATAATAGAATTAATCCTCAAGGTTATACATCAGATCAAATTGTTTATCTATCATATATGATATGTTTTGAATTTATATTTTTATATTGTGTTGTGTTTACTCATGTGTGATTGACAATGATTGTCGTTAATTTGTTTAACTTATATGCTTCATGAAGGTCGTGAAGGCATTAATGGATGGCTTCCACAGGGACTGAAAAGTTATCCTAGACAATTTAGTAGGTTGTCTTACTATGAGTAGCTACAAATTGTGCATTTGTTTGATACAATGCATATCAGAAAGAATATAACAAAAAAGTTATGGAAAATATTGGATGGAAAGCATGACAAAGAAAAAAATTGTCAAAATTTTGTAGTGACATTTAGGAAGCCAATCCATACAATGAAAAATTTAATTCAATTAAATAGTGATGGAGACCAAATTAATATAAAGAATCATTCCTTGGTTATTAATAGAAGCGACAAAGCAATGCTATAAAAGAAGTCCTTGAAAATTTGATTTCCCGCGAGTTTACTCTAGAACATAAACAATATAATAACAAAGAAAGGTGAATTTGAATTGAGGGGATGAAAATCATTGATTGACATACAGCAGGTAGTGATACGGTATATTATATACACTTGTATAATGCATGTACTTTTCGGTCAGCCAGTATGTTTACTACTTTTGGAAAAATAATGAAAAGATCATTTTATAATTGTTGCAGTACGTTCTACCTCTATCTATCCCAGACAACTTTGACAACAATGTCAATCAAGTTATATATGATCTTGGAAAATACATGAGGTAAGTAGCGAGATTTGTTCAATTCATTGTATACATCTTATAATTGCCATTTGTTTTACTTGTTATGTAATATACTATATATTTTTGTTAAATCTAGTTAATATATTTGCGCCTTGAATCACTTGTAGATGGATGTCATCTAAAGAAATCCATAAAGAAGATATAAATTATTGGAAGAGAAAAATTCCTCGTCTAATTTGTGAAATGTAAAAGTGTCTACCTTCGACATTTTTTCAATGCACAAAAACACTACCTCATACACCAAGTTGAGGAGATTAGTTATTATTGGACACAGTACACACAAGGTTATGGATGGTTGGAAGGCACTTGAAATTTTGAAGAAAGAGCTTTGGTTAGAAAAAGAAGCACATCTGAGGGTTCTATGGTGGAGGCATCTATGGTATAATACTAGACCATGGTGTACATTAGTGAATATCTTCCTAAGTTTTCAACAAAGATCCATGTAGATCGCATTTGGGATCCCAACTCCATTAACAAATTGAAGGGGAGTACCTAATGGGGAAAGGTAGATTGAGGAAAGTGAGAGGTAATTATAAGATGGTCATGGAGATTAATTGGAATATATTTTACATATGGTTTTATGTATATTGTACTTATTTAATTTTTAATCTTCAATATACATCAATTATAAATTAAGGTTGTGTACTGTGGTATTTAACTAATTATACATCGATTGTGAATTTGAATTTATTTTGGTACAGTTGGTCGAGAGTGGGATGCACTATATTTGTACGTCGCAAACAATCTTGATTGGATGATGGTATGGATTGAACGATGTCAACAATCTGGTTGCACATTAACATGGGAAGGTGTGGCTTCATTGGTTAAAGAAGCTCATCGTAATGGAGATTCCAATGTTACACAAAGGGAAATTGATTTAGCATAAGGTTTAAGAGATAAATAGGTACATATAAATACATTAATCACCCATACTATTTAATTATTTTCAATTATATTGATGTATATATATGTTGAGATTGTTTTTTTTGCATATATTCGGACAAGAATAAATATGTTTATCAACTAGCGATATTGCAATAATTTTTACATGTTTGACATATTGTAGGTGGAACACCACAAGGCTATGTGGTGCAATGGTTGTAAATTTTGAATCAAAATGTTGGATGACATGAAGAAAACTTGTGATTATGGTATAACTGCAGTCTTTCAGGTGACTAATGTTTCATCTAGAAGCAACATACATCCAGAAGTCTCAGAAAATTGATACTATGGGATTTTGGATGATATACTTGAGTGTGACTTTAAGTCCTTCAGATTAATTGTGTTCATCATCCTATGGTATGACTCACAATTG
>VDFB02098800.1:104510-120235 GCA_007258455.2 Sequoia sempervirens
GACCTAAGAGAGGGAGAGGGGGTAGGAGGGAGCAACTTGAGAGAGAGAGAGAGGGTAGAGGGTTTAAGGGTTTGGGGTTTAAGGGTTAAGGGTTAATGGTTTAGGGTTTAGGGTTATGGGTAGTGATGGAATTGATGGAGCTTCAAATTTTTATCCTACCTTATGTCTTTGGTCATCCATTATGTTTGGGAAAAGCCTAAAGTTGGGGTTTTACCTTTGTCTTCTTGTAAAACCCTAGTATTATCTTATGCCTTAGGAAGGATCTATTCGACCGTTACTTTTTGGAAGGTTTTAAAACATCTTAAGTCCCATCGCTTTGTCTAGGTATAGCCCCCTTTTGTTTTATCATTTTATTTCTTTCGCTTGACTTTATTTCTCCTAAGTCTTGGATGGTCTCGTGCTCCCTCGTTTGAGTGAAAAATGGAGCTTCAATTTTTGCTCCTTTTGTTCCTTTCCTATCCTATCTTATGTTACTGGTCTTTTATGGTGTTGGGAAAATCCCAAGGTTGGGGTTTTGTCTTTGTCTTCATGTTAAACCCTATTGTTTATCTTATGCCTTGGGTGGGATCTATTTTGCTGTTACTTTTGGAGGGGTTTTAAAAACAACTTATTCCCCATCGTTTTGTCTAGGCTGGGTCCTCTTGGTCTTATTGTTTTAATTCCTTCGCGTGATTTTATTTTTCCCTGAATCTTGGATGGCCCCGTGCTTCATCATTTAAAAAAAACTTATGTCATTGTTTATCGTCTGCCTAGTGATGTCCCCTCATTCTTTTAATAAATGTTTTATTTTGTAGGGGGACAAATTTGTGTGACCGTTGATCAATTATCATTTGATCTCAGCCGCTCCCCAACATCCCATGATGACCCCACCACACTGCTTTAGTTGATTGCGATATTGTGGGCAAGCGCCACGTGTCTCATCCGGTGAAGCCGAAGGAACAATGAAATAATTTGGTAAATTAATTTGGCTTTAATACATTATGTAGCGGGTTACTAAAGCATTTGTGAGATGCATGTGTTTCAAATTAGCGGATATGTTATGATCTCGGTGAGGAAGATGCTCAAAGTTTAATGGAAAAGCTGGCGACTATATTGAAAGAACAAGATTGTCAATGATCAAGATCTATGGTTGCCCACTATCGCATGATCAAAAGTTGCAAGGTCTTTACTGATCGCGATATCGCGGGAAAATGCCACATGGATTTCCTTGGTAGCGTATGGTATGGTGGGACCTTATGGCCATGTGGATGATTGTGTTAGTTGTTTTGAAGGAAACCATTCGATGATCTAATCAAAGTGAAGGATCGATGGCTAATATTTAAATCTGCATCAAATACGATTGGAGTCGTTCGTGCAGCGCACGAGCAAGCTTTAATGGCAGATGAGACACTTTTTGGCATGATTTGATCAAAATAAAAATAATTCTCCTGCTTTTATTGTATCATAAAGCATTTAAGTATCTTTGTGAAGTAGTCTTGAAGCCAAAGACGAAGTTAAGAATTGCTACAACAAGAAGTTGGAGTTTCTGCAAACACAAAGTCATGAGTTAATTTCTACATCTCCTAGTTATTTTGAACCTGAATTTGGAAAATTTTGTTGTGTGCTTGTCTTAGGGCTTGTTGCTAAATGTTTTAGGGCTATAGGTTAACTGAATTGTGAGAAATTGTAGGGTTTTATTTTGTAATTTCATATTTCTGGCTAGTCCTAGTTGTTTAAAGTTTGAAATTGTAAAGAGGCCCTAGTTTATCTAAGATGGCACCACCAAAGTAACATTCTGGCCAAATTGATTATTTAAATAGGAACCTATATGATGACTTCCTGGATCAATTTTCCTTGTCAACAAATGATAGGAAGAAGGAATTGGTTTTGATGCGAGGAAAAATCCTAGGGGAAGGGTTAGTATATAATTGTTCCAATATAACTGATGCTAGGGTTCCTCTCACAGGTTTGGAGATGTTCAGATTGTGGTATGGACAGAGGAATTTACCTCACCCCTTTTTGAATGGCTTGATGTATGATTTGGGGAAGCTAGTGGTGCCAAGTGTGTTTCCTGATGTAGACTTTCTTAGGGAAATTGTTGCACGATATGACCCTGTCAGACGGGTAATCAGAGATAATGATGGAGGGGTTATGTTATGCATTAATAGAGAAGAATTCCAACAGGTTTTTGATTTGAGTGAGCCTAGTGTGTACTTGGTTTCGATCAATCTTGAGGAGATGAAGCAAGAATATGGGAAGTTGAAGTCACTTTTCATAGCCAAGTTGCTCCCATCTCATTTGGCTAGGGTAGGAGGTTCAAGATTTCATATTAACCCTAATGACCAAGAACCTTTCAGATTAAAATGTTTTGCAAATCATTTCTTGACCACTTTTTATTCATTAAGCAGATTCTAGGTTTCAATCCTAGTACTGTGATTCCCATTGCTTACATGTTCATGGGGGTGCAAATACAACACCCTAACTTCTTTGTAACTTATGGTTTTTCTTCTTTCTTGGCTGAAAGGATACATGAAGGGTTGTCGAAGTTGCAGAAAAATGATACAGGCACTCAATTCTTTTGGTATTCTTTGTTAATGTATATGTTCTTGTTCAAGAATGCTGAATTTTTCTCTAAGAAGATGAAATTAAGGCAATTAGTTGATGGAGAAAGATTGCCAATATAGATGTGGGCTACAAATTTATCTTGTAATAAGGAAAGCACCAGTTATGTGCAATTTGATAATTGTTTTGCTTCTAGATTGAGGGCCAGACTAATGGTGAATGTACCCAGGATTCCTGAGGAATTGCATGATTTCCTCAAACCAAAGGGGAGGATGCCAGAATTGAAAGTCTGCCATAACTGGGGTGACATTATTCCATACCCAGTCAACAGTGTTTTGAGGGTGTACGGTTTTCAAGGGACCCCTCATATATTGCCATACAATGTGCCACCAAGAGTGGGGTTTGCAAAGGTTATGTGGCAGATTGGTTGTATCCATGAGGACAACCTTACTAGGAAGGGTAAAGGAATTTTTTTCCCAGATTATACAGTGGTATCAGATTTTGTATTTTCAAAAGGAGGTTGGGTGCATTTTGGAAAATTCTTTGAAGATTACCATTTGAGGTGTGGTCCAAAGTGGCAGCATGATCCTAAGGGTTTCTTTTCCTTTTTCAGACAAAGAATAAAAGGTGGTAAGTTTGTGCATGAGTTCAACTTTCCCGAGGATTTGATTAGAAATGAATTTGACCTAAATAGGTAGGAGTTGAACAAGGAGAAATGGATAGCTTATGATAAGCTATTGGATATTGTGCACAAAATGGATCCAAAGTATGATCGATTGTTGGAATTCAATCCACACCATAATAAAATTGACTTTTTGATGGAGAACTTCAAAGAATTTATGGGCACCTTGAGGACCAAGAAGATAAACTTAGAATTGAGTCTAGGTGTACAGGAACAAGGTGTCAGGCCAATGGAGACAAGGCCAACATACCAACCTATAGAAAGGTGGCCTATTTACAAGAGGAAAAAGGATGACATTAGTGATGAGGAGGAAGTGGATAGAAAAGGAAAACAAATAATGAAATTTCCTACACAGCCAAGTCCAAAATTAAAAATTCCTAGGGCAATTAAAATCATTGATTTGGAATCATCACCTAAGGATAGTCCCTCATCACCACCATCTAAGCCAAGCCCTAAGAGGCAAAGAACTGATCAACCACAAGAGGATTTGATGGATTAAATTGTTGTTACTGATTAGGATATGTAGATTGGTATGCTTTCCCCTCCAGGCCAGCTGAGTTGGTTTTATCCGACTTGGATATGAAAGGTAAATATGTGCAAGATGCAAGGATGGAAGCATGTAAGGAGTTTCTAGATGATGATGCATTTATAAAAACTCATATCTTCTTGCAATTGGTATGGAGGATGAAATTTGGAGAATACTAGGATAAGTGTAAGAAGAGAAGAGAATTGAGGCCTGACAAGTCAGACCAGGAGAATGATGATGAAGTAAAAGCTGAATTAATGGATGAATTCAAGAACATCACTCTGAAGGAAGAAAACTGGTAAGTTAGGTTGGTGTCTTGATTTTACCTGAATGGGACATTGCAGATGTTGTAGCTTTTAATGCTATTCTAAAGTCCAAGCATCCCTTGCAAGACTCTGAAGAAGAGGTCAAGGCAACATTGTGAGATTCTACCTTCAGTGAAGAATATGAGACCTTGGCAATTTGGGCATTGGCCCCTCAAGGGAAAAATCCAAATGTTACTGATATTAACCCAAATTTTAGAGGAGGGTTAATAATAAACAGGGTTTCAAATACCTCAACCACTGAGGCTACTAATTTAACTGTAAATGTGGCCAAATTGGCCCAAAAGACTGTTGAAAGAGAGGAGGCTAAAAAGAAAAGCCTAATGGAGAAATATAATCTTTTAATTTAGGAGTATAGTAAGATACAACAAAGGAATATTGAACTACAGACTAAGGTGGATAGGTTAAGGTATAAACAGATTGGGGAAACATCAAGTGCTCCAAGGATCAATACATTTCCTTCTACATCAGGGTCAGTGCCTCCTGCTTCTCCTATTGTTTCCACGCTAGGGTCTCCTAGTCAAAATCCTTCCCTCACCCCTTCTTTAGAACAAATTGATGAAGAGGTAGAATGCTCTGTTGATCCTATGAAGAAGCAGCTAATGCACAAAATTGAAGAATTACATGAATCATTGAAGGTAAGTGAGGAGGGATCTCTTTTAAAGCAAAAGGAGATAGTTATTTTTGTCTTAAGGAATTTGAATGAGAAATTTGATAATAGATTATCATCTATATATTTTTTATATTCTTTATTATTAGATGCAATAAAGAATATTGATAGGGATCAGGAGGTAGTTATACCATTAATTGAAAATTGGATCCCTAGGGCCAGTGATTTAGATATAATGTATAAGGCCTCAAGGTTTGATATAAATAATAGGCCCCAATCATTAAGGCCTACTCAAGTGTTAGTTAAATCATTGCAAGGTTTTCAGACCTTACAAGATGACTTGAGTAGGAAGATCAAAGAGTTGGTGAAGAATTTTGATGATTGGGGTAACACATTGTTACCTGACATAACTAATGAGCAGGGGAATATTAGGTCACTCCAACAATGGCAAGATCAGGCAAATGAGGTCATCAATGATCAAATTAAATTAATTTGTGATGACTCAGATTATGATTTGTTGGCGAGTTGTATGGACAAAAGCATTGGCACCAGCTCAATTTTGGAATCTTTTGAAAGAGAGGAAAATTAGGTAGCAGTTAAATACACACCTTATAATGTCAAGGTGAATGAGGTAATTAATTTTGACTGGCCAACTGATGAGGACTATCAGAAATAGGTAAATAAGTATTTAATTGAGGAGAAGTAAAAGAGTGGGCTGCTAATGGTTGTCAAATCAGCTGTTGCAGTTACAATGGATTCTAGTTTTTTTTTGGTGGTAGTCTTGGTGCAGGATTCTTGAGGCTCTTTTGTTGCTGCATCAACCTTTCTTAGCAGGCACGATGAACAAGAATATTCTCCAGGGTGATGGCTATTGTAATGATTTTTGGAATATCACCAGGTGCTCCATTTGGCTGGTGACACGTGTACTTTTTGGCCTGATGCTTGTTTGCTCCTTCATTTTCTATAAGAAGGATTTCAAGGCCAGAAGTACAGGTTAGCAAGTTAGATAATTTTGGGTCGAGTCTAGGTGAAGTTGCAGAGCAAATTGTAAAGTTTGATGGTTTCAAGGGAAATGCAATTTAGGTTTTGAGTCATTCTGTAATAGGTTTTGAATTCATGGGGATTTAATTTTGTATAAAAGTACTAGCATTTGAGTTGAAATGATAAATTAAAACTCATGTTTCTACATTGTACATGCATATCTAAATTTTGAATAAGATGACTAAGGGTTGTTTCATTCACCTTACTGCTGTGGTGTGTATGATCCTTATTTTAGCTTTAATTCAAGGAATTAATTAAAATTCTTGAATGGGATTAACCCTTAACCCTCTATCTCTCTCCCACTCCCTCCCTCTCTCATTGAATCCCTCTATCTCTCTCATGTCTACCCATAACCCTAAACCCTAAACTCTTAACCCTTAAACCCCAAACCCTTAAACCCTCTACCCTCCACCCTCTCTCTCTCTCAAGATTCTCCCTCCTACCCCCTCTCCCTCTCTTAGGTCTCTCTCTCTCACTCACTCTCTCTATCTCTCTCCCTCTCTACCCCCCTAACCCTAAACCTTAAACCATTAACCCTTAAAAATATAAACCCTTAAACCCTCTACCCTCTATCTCTCTCCCACTCCCTCCTCCTCCCTCTCTATCAAGTCTCAGCCTCCCACCTCAGTTCTCTCTCTCTCTCACTCCTATCTTTGTCCTCTACCCTCCAACCATCACCTTCCCTCTCTACCCTCTATCTCTCTCCCACTCCTCCTCTCTCTCTCTCACTTACAGATCTCCTCTGTCTCTCTCCCCTCTGCCCATAAACCTAAACCCCTAGAGCCCATAGCCAACCCCTTAGGCTGAGCCCTTGGAAGCCCTCACCCTCTGCCCCTGTCTCTCTCTCTCAGGTCTCCCTCCTGCCCCTCTACCTATCTTGGGTCTCTCTGTCTCTCACTCCTCCCTCTGTATCTCCTGCCCTTAGGCCCACCAAGAGCCTAAGCCCTAGAACCTTAGGCCCTGGCTTGCTTAAGCCCTCTACCTCTACCCCTAACCCTTTCTCCCTCTATCCTGTACCATCCCTCCTCTCACGAAGTCTCTTTGTCTATGCCTCTCTTAGGTCTCTCTCTACTCCCTTTGCCCTCTTCCCTCTCACCCCTCCTAATTCTCTCTCTCTCTCTCTCTCTCTCTCTCCTCCTAAGTCTCTCCACTCTACCCCTTAACCCTTAAATCATTAAATCATCCACCACCCTCTATCTCTCTTTCCCACTCCTCCTCTCTCTCTCTCTCAGACTCTCCCTCCCTGCCCCTCTCTCTCCCTCTCTCGGGGTCTCTCTCTCTCCTCCTCCTCTACCTTTAACCCTAAACCCTAAACCCTTAATATAAACTCTAAACCCTTAAACCTCTACCCTCTGTGCTTAACCCTCTACCCTCTAACCATCTCTCCCCACTCCTCCCTCTCTCTCAGACTCTCCCTCTACCCCATCTCCCCTCTAGAGGTATCTCTCTCTCCCCTCCTCTATCTCTCTCCCCTCTACCTTTAACCCCCTAAACCTTAAAACCCCTCTACCTCCATCTCTCCTCCCACTCCCTCCCTCCCTCCCTCTCTCTCTCAAGTCTCCTTCTCTACCCCCTTCCTCTCTCAAGTATCTCTCTCCCTCACTCCTCTTGTCTCCCTCCCTCACCCTTAACCCTCTACCCTCTATCTCTCTCCCACTCCCTCCCTCTCTCTCTCACTGAATTCCTCTATCTCTCTCCCCTCTACCTGCTAGTTGTTTTTACTATAACCAGGTTGGTCTTCTAATTTACCTATGGAATTTTCAATTCTAATCAAGGGAAGCTCAAAGGACCTGGACCAATTGATGAGGATTTTAAAGAGCTCCTACACTTTGGGCTCTGCAAGACCCGAGAGGGTGATCCCTTAATGCGTTTACAACCTCTGCACCATTAACATAAACAACATTAACAACAACAGATAATATCATTTAAATAGCTCAACATAATAGGATAATACCAAATAGAATTCGTTGCTCATCAATAATATCAACTATTTGGAGCATGAGATAACTAGGACACATTTTCATAGTATAATATAGTCATTGATTTGCAATTTGTAGCAAGATCTAGGTAAAGACAAACAAATACTGAACCATAAGAATTAGTACAACTCGTATTAGTGCCATATATCTATTGGGGGAGTCAAATTCATAAGCATTTAAGGGTTTATGAAAAATTTAACACATAACATATAAGATCCTTGAGAACATTGCTTTATAATATCCTCAACATGTATCCTAACCCAATACTATTATCAAATCCTCATACAAAACATATCAACTTACAATTCCCATTTAAGATGTTTTGAATGCTTTGTGATACCAAAAGAAAAATAATAGTTGATTTATTTTGATCAAACCATGGCAATAGATGTCATGTCCGCCATTAAAGCTTACTCGTGTGCTACACGAATGGCTCTAATCACATTTGATGCAGATTCAAATATTAGCCATCAATCCTTCACCTTGTTCAGATCATCGGATGACTGCCTTGAAAGAAAATTGACATAGTCTCCATTGTGGAAATAAGGGGCCCACCATACTACTCGTTGCCAAGGAGATCCATGCAGTGCCCGCCCATGATATCACAATCAATAAAGACCTCACAACTTTTGATCACGCGATGGAGGGAAACCATGGATCTCAACCATCGACAATCTTGTTTGTTCAACACAGTTGCCAACCTTGTTATTAACCATCGAGCACCTTTCTACCAAGATTATAACATCTCCATTGATTTAAAACATGTGCATCTTATAACTGCTATAGTAACCCACGATATAATGTATTAAAGACACATCAAAGTATTTATCATTCCTTCGGCTTTACCGGATGAGACACGTGGTGCTCGCCCATGATATCATGATCAACAAAGACAGTGTGGTGGGGTCATCGTGGGATGGCAGGGAACGACTGAGATCACACGACGATTGATCTACGGCCATGTGAACGTGTCCCTTTGCAAAATAAAAAAACATTTATTAGGGGAGAGGGCCCAGTAGTTGTGTGGGGTCCAATAGTCGCACACTCAATCATGATGATACTACCCGGTCTTACCACATATTTATACTATATATTGTAAATAAATAGTCCAAATGTAAATAAAGAAAAAACCAAATGTTGATAAAAAAATGGACCCATACTTGAACACATGAGAACCTCTAAATGTTAAATGAAAAAAACATAAATACATTCATGAAGAAGTGAAATAAGTATTTTTTTGTTTCAAATAAAATATCATAACTCTCCACTATAAGTATATCATTTAAAAAATAAAATGCTCATTTAATAAAATAAGACACTCATTTAAAGAAGTATTGTTATCATAGTGAAAAAATATTGTTCTTATGTGTACAACAATTGGGGTAGCAATGTACAAGCATTGGATAAATTTATATTAATAGTTTGTCCTATCAAAAATATAAAAGGTGAGCACAATAAACAACATGTATTTTCCCATTAAATGTGAAGGATTTTCAAAAAGTTTTAGTGTTCAACTATTGGTCCATTTTTGTTCAATATAAGTTGTATTTTAAATAATTATGTGTTGTTTTTATAACAACAAATAGATTTTTTGTGTTCAACTATTAGTCCATATGTGTTTAATATAAAAGGTAGAGATATCAAAGATTTATGGTTATCAATAAGTATTTGGTCCACTTAGGTTGTATATTAATTTTAATTTAAATAAAAATATGATATTCTACAAGCAACAAATGATATTTTTTGTTCAACTATTGGGGGTTCCATGATTAAGTTTTGGTCTAACCTTTAAAAAGTCAAATTTTAGACACTTCTCAAAAGATCTGCCGATGTGGCAAGTTGCATGATGAGTCGTGCCTCCAAACCTTAGTTATAGATAAATAAGATACTAGTCTACATTTCAAAAAAAAATGAAGGTTCTACAATATTCCAGTCAATTGCTACATGCTAAGAAAGTTAGCCTGCACGACTACTAGGCCCTCTTCCCTAAAGGAATAAGGGAACATCACTAGGCCGACGACAAACAATGACATAAGTTGTTTTAACGAGGGAACATAGGACCAACAAAAGACTTACGAAAAATAAAGTCAAGTGAAGGAAATAAAATGATAAAACAAAAGGGGGCCCAACCTAGACGAAGTGATGTGGCTTAAGTCATTTTAAAACCTTCCCAAAAAGTAATGGCCAAATAGATCCCATGCAAGGTGTAAGATGAACACTATGGTTTTACATGAAGACGAAGGTAAAACCCCAACCTTAGGCTTTTCCCAAACACCATAGATGACCAGAGACACAAGGTAGGATAAAATAGAACATAGAGAACAAAACTTTGAGGTTCCATCACTACCCATAACCCTAAACCCTAAACCCTTAACCCCTTAAACCCAAAACCCTTAAACCCTTTACCCCCTCTCTCTCTCAAGTCTCTCCCCTCCCTACCCCTCTCCCTCTCTCAAGTCTGTCTCTCTCTCCCTCTACCCTAAACCTAAATCCCTAAGCCGCCAGCCTTAAACTCTAAACCTTTAAACCCTCTACCCTCTCACGTTTAACCCTCTACCTTATCTCTCCCTCCCTCCCTCTTTCCCTCTCTCTCTCAAGTCTCACCCTCCCTGCCCCTCTCCCTCTCTCTCGGGGTCTCTCTCTCTCCTCACTCTTATCTCCTCCCCTCTGCCCTTAACTCTCACCACCTTCTACCTCTACCCTTAGGCCTCTGCTCTCTCTGTCTCTCCTTTGAATCCCTCTATCTCTCTCCCTCTGCCCATGCCAACCATGGCCTATCTCCCTCTATCTCTCCCTCTCTCCCTCCCTCCATTCTCTCTCCACTCTATCCTCCGTCTCCCTCTCTTGGTCTCTCCTTCCTGATCCCTCCAGTCTCCCTCCCTCTCCCCTCTTGGGTCTCTCTCTCCACTCCCTCCATCTCTTCCATATTAAACCCTCCCTTAAACCTTATTCCCTTCATTTCCATCTACCCCTTCCACCCCCCCTCCCCTCTATCTCTCTTCCACTCCCTCCCTTTCTCTATCTACTGTCCAGTCTCTCCATCCACCCCACTCTCCCTCTCTTGGGTCTCTCTCTCTCACTCCTCCCTCATGTCTCCTAAACCTAAAGCCCTTAACTAATAAGACCCTCTGCCCTATGCCTTTGGCCACTCACTTCCTTTGTTCTCTCTCTCTCTCAAGTCTCTCCCTCCTACTTCCACTCCCTCTCTGGTCTCTCCACTCCTCACTCACTCACTCCTCAATCTCAAGTCTCTCCCTCCCTACCCCTTCCCGCCCTCCTGCCGTTGTTTCTCTCCTCCTCCTCCCCTCTATCTCTCCCTCCACCCTTAACCCTAAACCCTTAAACCATCTACCCTCTACCCTTAACCCTCCTGTTAACTGTAAAATTTGAAAATTTTATAGTTGTCTATACTCATGAAAGTTTTCCAAAGAGGCCCATATCATGGATATAAAATTGATGTATTTTGCTTTGTCGCCCATGTTCTAGTTAGTATTTACCATTTAGTCCCATAAAATTCACTTGACCCCAAGTATTTGAATATATAAAGTCATATCGACATGAGATGATATAGGTCTTCCCGACCCATAAGCTATTTTATACTAACACATATTTTTCAGTACATCGACAATGTCTTACCGATATAATTTTATCTAAGGATTCATATCGGCATGATGCAACTCACATTCTCAATGACAAAAGGATCCCGTCGACAAGACAACAGTCATCGGGGTGAGTCATATCAAGCACATATGTGTCTTACCGATCGAAGCACAAAGAGCTATATCAGACAAACTTGGGTTGTTGGAGTGAAGTCCCGTAGTATCCATCCGGTCTTGCCGATAAAGCAAAGGAGGATTTTGTCAATATGAGTTCATGGAGTCCTGCCGACCCCCTATGTCACACTGACAAGATTGCATTTGTAGAAGCCCTAATAGAAGGATCACCCAAGATTTGAAAATTTCTCGCCGACAATATTACATGATGTGATAGTGAGAGTTTCAAAAAAAGACCCGCTACACTCGTGTTTCAGCTAAAACATTAATGGCACCATGAAGCATAAGTAACTTCATGAATTTATGAAAAGTCAATTGAAAACACTATTGTGGAATTGATAGCAGGGAAAGCAAAAGGATGAACGAAGAACCAGGGCATTTTTTGACTCAAAATTTTCAAGCGAAATACAGTAAGCTCTTTGTGCCTTGACTTCTGTAGTTTTGACTTCTGTAATTTTTGAAGAATGGAAGCCACTAGTTCAAGAAAATTGAAGGGGAGAAAACATGGGGAAAGTAGTCAGTCTAGAGGGAAAAAATAGAAAACCGAAATTGAGCTAGAGGGCACTAAGCAGAAGCTAAGCCAAGATCTTATCGACCAATTACCTAGCTCTGGACCTAAAGCTAGGTGATCTGCACAACTTAGGGCAGAAGTGGATAAACTAGATGAAAAATGTAAGCTCATAGGAGATATTTGGACACCAATAAGAGGAGTTTTCATTACTATCAGAGAAATCATTTTGAACCAGTATGTAATCCATGAAAGCTTAATCTGGGAAAGCTGGTCTGCCCTAATGTATTTGTCAATGTTGAATTGGTGAGATTGTTGGCCACTCATTACAATTCAAAACTCAAAGCCATTTGTGACCCATCCGAGAAACCATTGATACATATATCAGAAGATGCAATAGGCAAGGTTTTCAAATTGGAAGGGGTTTGCAATGAGAAAATCATATGTGAAGAATTAGAAAGGGAATTCGGGAGGATGAACACAATTTATAAAGGTTGGATTTTGCCACTGCACAGAATTAGACAGGGCGGCAAACTAGTTCCACTAGAGGATAGTGATGGACCCCCCTTCCATGTTGATATTTTTGAACCCTATATGAAGTATACTTATTTCTCAGTAGGCCAAGTATTGGGAATGGAAGTCCCAGAATATATGTCAATCGTGCCTATCATAATTTCAGTAGATATTTAGTATCATAACTCTAGACATTTTGATTATGCCTCATACATTTTTAAGGGGCTTGATTATGAGTTGATGGCAGTGAAAAGTGGAGCCTCTATCTTACATCTTAGGAATTATTCATTGTTGATGCACATAGTGTTGTATTTTGGACAGGAGTTGGGGTTGTGGCCTCAGGAGATGAGAATTTCCCAATTTGATAAGGAAGGTATATCATTACCTGTTAAATTATGGACTACTATTTGGGATAACAGGTTTGCTAATTCTTGTTTCATACACTTTGAGGAGTATTTGTAAAACCATTGTACAAATTCTATAATCATCCATGTGCTTATTCTCTATCTGATGAGATAAAGAGGTTTCTCAAGCCTAAGGACTTCAATGGTCCAATTAATCACAATTGGGGGGATTGGTATTATTTGGATGATGCTACCATGATTAGGGTTTACGAATTTGAAGATGCCCCATTCATTTTTCCTGAAACAGTCCCAGACAGGATTGCATACTTGGAAATTGTTAGGCAGATGGACTTTTCTAGTGTTATGAATTTGACCTCCTTTGGAAAACAAGATTTCATGCCTAGTACGTTGTGCTTCAGTGATTTTACTGTATTGGCGAAGGAAGGGTACAATTTGATTCTTGATAAGCTACTGCAATACAACATGAAAAGAGGACCACCTAGAAAGAATTTTGATCCAGAAGGGTATATCAATTCTACTAGACAAAATATAAACTTTGGAGGATATCAACATGTACCCTATCAGTTTGATGATATGATTAGGAACCTAGAAGTTGAAGAAGCAGAAATCGTGGTAGAAAAATATAATCAAGGGTTGCAAGATACAAATCTTTTATCTTCTGAGGAAGAGGCATCTAAGGGTGATGTGCCACAGGGTCAATCCAATAAGATGTCAAGATTGAGAACTCAGGACTACACCCGCCCTACCAGGGAATTAAATGTGGAAGAGAGTATAGATACATATGCAAGGCATGTGGAGTATAAGTCATTTGTATCAGATAATGAATTTATAAATTCTCCAGAATTTAAAGCATTCTTGTATAAACAAAAAGGAAAAGAGATAAGAGAAATGGTTGATAATGTTACACCAAGTAATGAGGAACAACTATTGAAGGACCTAAAGATGAGTGTGGAGAGAAAGATGGCGGGTATGACCCCCGAGAAGGGAAGGGGAATGTTAGAAAATGCTGGTGTTATGATCTTTCCAGGGTTGGATCTCAATTATGCATTAGTATTTGATAGTTTTCTGAAGGAAAGTAATGCTACACACAAGCTCAGCCCGAATAAGGTGATAGAAGTATATGCAGGGTCAAAATACAATCCAAATGAAGGGTCATTGATGATTTGGGCCTTGTATCCACCTCACAGGAAATCAGTTGTCATTGATACTGAGAAAGCATTCGGGCATGTTATTAATCTAAAGGTTGGGGAGGTTGATCTTATGGCAACTGCAGAGAATGGAATCAATGTAGCAAAATTGAACAAAGCTCAAATACAGATGTTAATCAAGGAAAGAGAAATGTACAAAATTAATAATGAGAGGATGTTGAGAGAAAATGACCGCCTGAAAGATTTGTTAGGAGTTACAATGAAGTCAACCAAGCTGCTCACTCATGGTGAAATTTCACAAGAAAAGGATCATTGGCAAGGATCAAGTGCATATTCTCAAGGGAAATATGATGCACTTGTAGCAGTAATTAAGAAAAGACAAGCCAGTCTAATAGCTTGGTTGAATAAGCTATGGGGAACACACTCACATAACTTTGTTGCATTACGAGAACACGAAAGAATGGATGGTAGGATTCTGGAGAAGCTTCAAGAAATAAACCAGAGGGATGTTTTCGATAATGTAGTAATTGAAGCTGCAAATCATCTTGTGAACAAGCACATAGAATTGTTTGAAGAATTGCGAGGGGATGCGTAGGGATTAATTGATGCCACCAAAAATGGATTGACTACATTCTTCGATGATAGAGGAAAATTAAAAGAAATGACTAGGTGGAAAGGTGAAAGTGAATCAATATTGCAAGAAATTCTGAAGATAGCTACCGCGAAAGATACAACACTGGATGAAGCATGTGAATAGAATGAAAAGATGGTGAAAATGGAGATCGCGATCCGGAATGCATTGGGAGATGCAAATACACATGAGTGTCGGGACTACTTGGACCACTTGTCGAAGATTCATTTGTGGCTTAACATAGCCTAATTACTTATTTTTAATTATTTATTGTTTTAACATAAGACATTTCTGAAAGGACATGTCCTTTCGAGCAGTTGATGTATAAATATCCATTTTTGGTAGCAAATAGCGAATATCGAATAGGAGAAAGATACAATAGATTACAATGTTTTGCAATTATGAGACTATGATGCATGTTTGAAACTATGGAGATATCAATGAAAATCGTTTAATGTGGTGGTGTATTTCTGGTATCATTTGTTTGTTGTGTTAATTGAAAGTATTACTAAAGTTGTCTCCAAGGTTGATGTTTTCTAGTTATTTAAATTGATATAACAAACTTATATTTAGTTTATCAATGCACACTTGTTATATATGTATGGTTGATTAATTGGTCCTTTCAAGAAAAGATTAAATCCTTTTAGTTGATCATAGTAATTAGGGAATCTCATTTTGATCATTAAGAAGAACTTGGTAATCATATTCTTGCATGTTTATACAAGTTATAAACTCAAATTTATTTGCCAAACAATTAGAGTATCTTCCAGAAAGAAGTTACTCATTTTAGATTTCTCATTTGACTCCGCATACCCAATAAGGCACTAGTCTATACATTTTCACCATTTAGGTTTCACTCATTTTTACATCTATTAAATTGAACATATTAAGTTTTAGCCTTGATATTGCTATACAATCTAAACCAAAATAAAATTCATTTATCCACTCCCATTTTCCATTGTGGATGAATTATTTTAGGAAATAAACACAAACCAAGTCTGCCTCATTCATATAGGTATACCCGCCTCGGTCTAGTAGCACCTGACGAGAAGAAGGTCTAAACCATTTTGGCCTTGTTTGTTACC
>VDFB02098801.1:0-24218 GCA_007258455.2 Sequoia sempervirens
TCAATGCTTTGCATCATCCCCAAAAGGAAAACACAAGATAAGAGTGAAAAAGAAAGTAAAACAAATGTATGGCATATAGAAGAATAGAGGTACAAATAGAGGAAGTGCACAAAGAGAGAGAGAACATCAAACACACATCATGGGGGAACACAATACACACATGAAATCATAAATGAAAGAGAAAATAAAAGAAAAATGCAAAAGGCTAGCAAGGTGAATGCAAGTCAATCATCTAACAAGTCATCTGCCTCCCAATCATGGTTAGTGTATTGAGAGGGCGGTTGATTGTCAAAAGGGAGAATTGCAAGTGTCGAACTAGGAGATGTACCAGGTTGTTCACTTGGTGTAGAAGATTTATCATTTAAGTTCATGGTAGATGAAAATAAATATTTTAGATCATTATGCACTTCTTCATCTATTTTTGTGATCTCCCCATCATCATCATCATCATTATAAAGATTAATTACGATAGGAGGACGAAGGGTAATTTCCAAGGAAGGGTGTATCAAGAGTTGTGGTTGTTGGATTAGTTCATTTTGTTGTGAGGGTTGTACTATATTATCTTGTGGTGGGTGAGGAGGAGGGTGATCATTTATTTCTTTTTTCAAAGGTGGAGGCTGATTTTCCTTATTTTCTTCCATTCGTGACTGGAGAGTAAGGAGGCGATGACACTGCCTATCCTCCTTAGCGCGATTGTTTCATTTAATTCTATTTTGAAGTTGTTGAGGTGTGAGAGTGGGTTGATCCACCATAGGTTCCTTTTCTTCTAGAGGGGAAGAACAAAAGAAACTAAAGAAGATGGGTCAATCACATTGTCTTTAGCTTTATACACTTGTTTAAAGTGAGGAGGCATAACAGGATTGGTTTCATTATTGCGAGGACGTTTAAACGATGAAGGTGAAGTGTTTGTTTTTGGTTTCTTGTGAGGTTGCATTATTTGTTCAGGTTTGGACAAAGGTTGAAGCATTATCTCATCTATGATAGGAGGAGTGGAAGTTGATGGGGACATCGACTGAAGAGACAAGTCAACTATTTGTTTGGCTTTGAAATTTTGATAAGCTATGAAAAATAAATCTTTACGAGGGGTGATGGGCTCCATAGGTTCAGGCTAAACGGCTTCTAAGGTGAAATTACCTTTAGAAGACAATGGATGAAAACCACTATGGTGTATAGTAAATATTTCATTTCCATGTGGAAAATTCAAACATTTGTGAACAACTAAAGGGACTTTTTTTATCAAGTGAAGCCAAGGGTGGCCTAGCCATAGAAGAAATTGATCTGATTATGGAATAATAGAAAATGTTACATCCAAAGCCTTGGGGCCTATCTTTATTGGGAGTATGATCGATCTGATTATAGGGCACGCAAAAAAAAAAGTATTTTAATCCATGCAATTGGTTTATCACAATCTTCTTGATAAAGTTCATGTAATACTAAACATTATGCTGTGATCACATTCTTGCCATAGGCGGGATCTATTAATATCCCACTGGTAGGCTTATCATAGATTCAACTGGCTATGTAAAGAGGAACATTGGGAATATTTTTAAGTATATCATGAGAAGAAAAGGTAATATCAAGATATTTTTTGGTTGGGCCCTTATGAGGGACAACATCTATTATACCCACAAGTTCATCCATAAGATTAACTTTGGTAAAAATTGGAGCAATATCATGTTGTTCATTATTTGTATCAATGTTCATCACATGAGTGTTTGAAGGTTCACTATCCTTGACAAATGAATCATTGTGTTTAGGAATGGGGTTGGTGAAAATTTGTAAATTCTAATTAGGTGGTGCAACAAACTTATTTCCTTGATCATTGACACCCACAATGGAAAAATGACCTGAATCGATGAGGTCTTGAACTAAGTATTTGAGACACATTGTTCAGTGTCATGTCCATTTTGGTGATGAAAATGAAAATAAGAATCTGGTTTAAAGGTAGGTGGTATCAAGTGGTTTAACAATAGGTAAAGTGATCATATGTTGTTGGAGCAATTGATTCATTGTGTTATGGAGGGTATCAAGTAAGGGGGTAAATTTTCTCTTTGGGTCCCCATAGGAAAAGGGCACCGATACTTTAATAGTTACCACTTGACTCTGAATAGGTTGAGTTGGTTGCAAATAAGTGGGATTAAACTGTAAGAAGCCTCTATTTCATTTTCTAAAGTTTTGCACATTGTTTTGGTTGCTTTGTTCAGACTTCTCAACTTAGTTAGAAGTGGACTTTGAATCATGACTAGTAACTGAGTTGTGATAGTCACAAAGGGTCATGCATAAATGCATGAACAAAGGAAATTTCATCATAGTTAACTTATCCTAAAGGTGAGTGTGCAAGTTTTCAATAAACATCTTTTGAAGATGTGAATCAGGAATCTTGACATCAAATTGAGTATACAATGACTAATAACATGAAATGAAATCAATTACTTTTTCATCTACATTTTGTTTACATCTCATTCAATCAACCATTATCTTTTTGGGAGTCATATGAACTTGGAAATGAATTATAAAGCAATCAACAAGTTCATTGAATGATCAGATTGAATGATTCAGTAAGCTTGAAAACCACTCCAATTTAGTGTCCTTTAAGGTTCAAGGAAAAAGTTTGGCCAATAGATTTTTGTCAAGGATAAAATCACTGCACAAGGTTTTATAGGAATTTACATTATTAGTAGGGTGTCCTTTACCTATATACTTCTCAAATCTAGGAATCTTAGTTCCTTGTGGAATCTATGTGCATATGATCTCTAAGGATAATGGGCTACTATGGACATGATACGTGGGTGGAGAATTTTTACTTTTGCTAATGGTGGAGATTTGTTGTTGGATGGAGGAAACAATGTTAAAGAGTTGTGTAATGATGGGATTGGTGTAAGTGGTATGAGGTGGAAGGGAAAATGGTGATGGAGTGTATGTAATGTTAGGAGAAGTTAAAGGAACACTAAGAGGGATGAAGGTGGAAGAGGGAACATTCGATGCCACAAAAGAACTAGGAATGCTAGTTGGAATAACAAAAGAAGGAGTCACATGAATAACTTGTTGCATGGTTGTTGTAACTTGAGGAGTGGTATAGGTTGGTATGGATGCTATGGTTGAAGTAGGAGGAATGTAAGATCCTCCTAGGCTCACAACAATGTTTGTGGATTGGGAAGTAGAAGGAACATGTTTGTTGTATATATCAACAATTATTTTCATAACTTGTAAGCCATCGTCACTTGCAATCAAACAATGAAGGTTTTCTATGGCAGGTATGGCAGTGCTTGTAATAACCCTCCTGGTTGCTAGTTGGACTCAGTGGTGTTATGTTTTGTTTTGATGCTCAGATACTATGATGATACTATTATTGTTGATATGGTTAGTTAGATGCTAGTTGATGCTGTTATTTCATTTTGGACATGATTACCTTATATGACATGATGGTTGATTATATCAGTTGATGTTCTGAATTATGATATGATGCAGTGTTTTAAATTTAATATGTTATGAGATGATTGTTAGTTAGAAATGTAATTCATTGAGTATGCTATAATTGTTAGAATAGGTGTGACGAAGGACAATATAGCATCACTCGTTCGCGAGTGCCCTGTTATGTTGCAATTCCTTCTCACAATGCAGTATCTTGATTTAATGCTTTGATATATATGTATATATGCACATGTACACAACTTCGTTTGTATGCAGGATTGCAGGTACAAGTCTCGATTCCACCTGCTTCGGCAGGAAAGGGCGAGCACCAAATAACCCAACGGATAAATGTTGATACAGAGGTGACGATGAAGTCCTCCCGTTCCATGATGTCAAGTTGTCTCATTTGTTGGTATAGTTGATGTATAATTGTCGTCTTTGTCTGTTGTGTTATGTGTTTTGTCTTATTTTATTTATGAGGGCATTTTTAATTATGATTTATCTTAATGATTGAAATAGATTATTTATTTTAATGCTGGATTAAATTGTAATTTAATAATTAAATAATTTAATTATGTTTGAAAATCTTTTATTGCAATTAATTAATAATTAAATATTAAAAATGACTTAATTATTTTAATTAATTAAATCGGTGGTGGATAATTGTGAGAATAATTTATTTAAAATAAATATGTAATGTGAGGAGAAAGAAAAGTTGAAAAACAGGAATTAAAGCAATAAAATAAATAAAATAATTAAAAAGACAGTGTGAGCCAATAGGGTTGGAGAGTTGGAAAAAAAGCTTGTTTTAAAGAATTGTTTTTCTTTTTATCTGTGATTTTTGGAGAGCTTTGAAGGGAGGAGGAATATATTTTATTTAATCAAGAATTCTTGAGGGCTCACACACACACAGAAGAACAGAAAGCTAAAGTGCTCCAGGGATTGTTGAGTTCGTTCTGGACTACGGATTGGAATCGGATTCGAAGGCATCTTCAAATTTGCATTGGACTCCGGGTTCCTCTCGTAGTTTTTTCTTCTTGTACCTTTTCTATTCTCTGTTTGTTTCTGAAAAGAAAAATAGATCTTATTAAAAATAATTTTTGTGAATATAGAGAACCTCTGTTGAAAACTAAAACTAGAGCAGATTATTAAACTAGAAAACAAAGAAAATTCATAGCAACTATACTGTCCAAATTTTTGTCAAATCAAGAACCCTGATCTTCTGAAACATACAATCTATCAAAATAGGATTTTAGAATAAGATGATTTAGTTATTGAAGAAAATAAAATTTTGGGGTTTTCTCAGTATTTTAATATATAATGGATCTGTGCTATTGCTCTGTAATTTCTCTGTTTTCTTAACATTTAAGAAAATCTGTTTCTTTATTCTGTCTCTATTTGTTTTTATATTTATGAAAATGATATATATATATATATATATATATATTATTTATATATATATATATAATGTTTATTTTATCTTCTGGTTTCTGTGCCTGTGATTATAAGAATCATTCTTCTGTATTTTGTTATGAATATATTCTATATATATATATATATACACGAATTCCGTATATACATATTTATTAGTAAATGTTCTGTGCAAAGTTTATGTGTATGAAATTGGATAAATCGAATTCTATTTAATTTTTTTTGGGCCAAACCAGCCGACGGCGCCGTACCGAGTGCACTGTTATTTCAAAATAAATAAGTTTTATTTTAAGTGAAATTTTTCATTTTTTTTTGTTAAGGGATGTATTTTTTTATTGGGTCGCGAGGAAAGGGCCAGTAGACATTACCTCCCCAACCTTCCCTACGCATGAATGACTGCAGTATTGATCAGTAGGCTTCTTGCTTAGCGGCGGTCAAGTAGGCGCAGCCTTGTGATCCTGAGATGGGCAATGCGATCCGCCACCAACGACAGAACGCATTATGGCATTATTTACTTGTTGTTTTTTTTTAATTTTATTTTTTATGTTTTATTTTTATTTTATTTTTTTTTGCTTATATTTTAAATATATATATATAAATATATATATTTTAAATATATATATATATAAATATATATATATTTACATACATATATATATATTTAATTTTAGTATATATAAATATTTAAATTCATTTAATGGTTATGTGGTAATTTTTATTTTGTATAAATTAAATTATGATGTATTTTATTTAGATAATAAAATAAAATCATAATTAGTTAAAATTATTTATTTAAATGAAATTTTAATTAATTAATTGTAATATAATTTCATTACATTTTAAGAATGTAGCTGTGCATTGTATTAAAATGTTTAATTTTAGTTATAATCATGTAAATTTTATTTATTTTAAATTGGACATGGAATAATTTACGATTTGGATTAAACAAATAAGAAAGACAAGATTTTAGTCTTTAATTGTGATGGTAGACCTTGTTGAAATAATCATATTTAATTACATAAACCGGATTGGAGTCAAACGTGTGGGTGCGACCTTAATTATGTTATGTGAGTTTCCTTTCATGTTGTAGTTCTCGTTCAGTGTTGTAGATGTGGGAACCGTATTGGTCTGTGAAATTCTGTTTCCAGAGGCTTGTGATTTTAAGTGTTATTTGCTCTTATTTATGCTATTGAGCGTTATTGGTGTGATGTTAGGAAGGGTTGGACGGGTTGTAAGTTTGTTGCTTATGTGCAATTGCGAGATGGGTAATGCCTCATGTTTTGGATTTTGGTTTTATGACTTATATGTGTTAGTCCAACCCTTACCTGTTTTGAGATATGTTAGGGGTCATAGGAGGGAGAGTGGCTCTTCGTGGGTTCCGGCGCCTCAAGATGAGGAAGGGCTCAGGATAACCCATGAATGAGTAAGCTAAACAAGTGATAACCTAAACAATAGATTTAGGGGGTTGGGTAGTTTAAACACACAAGATAATAAAACTTTGGATTCCTCGGCTATGCATTAGGGCTACCTTAGACTAGTGATAGACTAAGAAGGCCGTGGTCAGCATAGTCATAGTTTTGTCTTCACGAGAGACTATTGGCTCCGCATCAGCTACCCTATGGTGTCGGCGCCTCAGTTAGGAGGAAGGGCCAGGAGATCCATAGATGGGTGCCGGTGCCTCAGTTGGAGGAAGGGCCAGGAGAATCCCATGAGAGCTATGCGATGACACTCTCCACTTGTCACCCTTGTGCTTTGTTATCGTTGCCTCTGGATGTTATCTCTTTGTGATGTTTCTTTGAATTCTTGTAATTTGATTCATGATTGTTAAGTGTTATTACTTCATGTTATCATGATGAGTTCTTGGATTAATCTTGTCATGTGATTTGTAAAGTTGATGGTTGTTCTTTGTAAGCTTTGAGTTGTACTTGTTTTTATATCATATTGTGGTTGAGTCGGTTTACATTCATGGTCGGGTTCACTTCCTCGTCACCTCTGAGCACGGGGGGTGACTTACTTCGTAATTCACATGGTTGGGTGGAACGTGCTCCGCACGCGTTGGGTTCCCCATCAGCGTCTTGTCATCTCAGCTTTCCGTAGTGCAGATGTTTCAGTGATCAGTTGTACTTCATGTTCATTATTCTTGTATCATCCCCATGTTGGGAAATTCAATGTAATTCATGTATCAAAGAAAATTGTAATGTAATATTATTTTAATGATGTAATAGTTAGGTTTGATTTGGATCTTGTTAAAAGATTTATCATGGATGTAATTGTGCGATGTTGTCATACTCGCATCATGGCTATCAGTTGTATCATTGTATATGTTTTCCTTAAATTAAATGGTTATGTTATTTTCGTTATCTTTATTTTGTGTTGTGGTTGCAATGTAACCTCGCGTGCCCCAGAGAACCAAGTGTATTAATGTTATGTGTTATGCTATGTGCTTTTGGTTTAATGTTGTTACATGTTACTTTTATTATTTTAAAAAAAAAATATTCGCATTATGTGTGTGTTCTCTGGGGTTTGCACGACGGGCGTTACAACTTGGTATCAGAGCCAAGGTTGCAAACGCTAGGGTCTTTGGGTAGTGTAGTCCATTAGGTTACCGTTTGTACAACTCTTGTGCTCATGTCGTACTTTATCTTGTGGCGCAGAACTATGCCTCGAGGTAGAGGGGCGTGAGTGGTGGAAGAGGCGTGGTGCGGGACATGGAGAGAAAGCGGGTGAGTCCTGGGTTCCTGGATTCCCATGGCTCACGAGCATGAGGAGGCTGTGAGTCTTCATAAGCGTTCCATCGGTGCTTGGGAATCGGCATAGCTTGGTCTAGGCGATTCGGTTATAGAATATACTTAGAGATTCTTGACCCGATTAGGACCAGGAGGCGGATAAGGAGGTGCACGGTGGAGGAAGGGAGAGAGTCTCCAAGTAGCGAGGGGATCTGAGGATGTGGTTCTAGATCTGGGTCATAGCGAGGCCATATGAGAGAGATGATGATGGCACACCCTCCCTACTTTTGATATGGATTACGGAGGAGGTCTTGAGGTGAGACTGGTTAGTGGCAGACCGTTGCTTCGCCATGCACCCCTACGGTAGCAATACCAAGGCACGGTGTGCAGTGATGCACTTGCGAGGCTTTGCGTCTACTTGGTGGCGCCTTGAGGAACAGAAACTGCATCTTGATCTCGGTATGGTTACTTGGGAATTGTTCCTAGACAGGTTCAGAGCTCGTTTTCTCTCAGATCACTGGAGGCAACGCAGGGCTGACGAGTTTCACGATCTCAAGCAGTTGTCTATGTCAGTGGAGCAGTATGAGAGGCGCTTCTATGAGTTGAAGTAGTATGCAGGGATTAGCCACGATGAGGGCATGTTAGTGCAGCATTTTGTTCGGGGCTTAAATGCCCGCATCAGTGGTGGTGTACGAGTCTTCGAGCCGAAGATGATGGAGATGGCAGTGGAGAAGGCTCGCTTAGTGGAGGAGAATTTGGCCATGGCTTTGGGTGGTCACATCGGAGTACAGATTGGTAGCACGCCCACACCTGGTTATGTTGCTCATGGAGGGCAGTCACAGGGAGCAGGATCTTCCAGGAACAGGTACCCACCCTCGAAAGGGGGTTATCAGCAGCAGCAGCCTCAGCAGCAGCAGTCAAAACAGAAGAACAATCAATCTCAACAGGGTGGCAATTCTCAGTTTCGAAGGGATCGGAGCAGGAACCGGGTTCGACAGGAACGTTTTGTATAGCCTGCACCTAGCTTCCAGTCAGCACCGACTCGTGGGAGTTTTCAGCAGTCAAATGCTCCATCGGGGGGCAGAGGTTTTGGCAGAGGCACTGGGTGTTTCTCTTGTGGACAGCCGGGGCATATTGCTAGGATGTGTCCTCAGAAGAACACCTCCGGATTTAATCAGAGGCCAGCAGCATCAGAGCCGACAGTAGGTGATGCAGGGAGATCTCATCGTGTGTTTTCTTCAGTGGATAATCGTCAGGCAGTCCATCAGAACACAGTGGTTGAGGCATCAGGTGTGTTGAATAATTCTAGCATTTCTATACTTTTTGATTCGGGTGCTTCTGATTCCTTTATATCACCTTTAGTTGTTGAGCGATGTGGTTTGGTGGCAATTAGCCAAGGCGTAAAATGGCATGTTGAATTAGCATCAGGGTCCAGGGTTGTGGTAGAGAAACTTGTGCAGGATTGCAATTTGAGTATAGGTGAAATGTCAACCAAGGTGGACCTTAGAATTCTGCCACTCGGTTCTTATGATATTGTCTTAGGCATGGACTGGTTGAGTGCACATCGTGCTATGATTGACTGCCGACGAAAGGCAGTAAGGTGCACTGATGACTCGGGTAAGGAGGTGGAGATCTTGGGTATTCAGAGGCCCATCTCATTACGTATGATCTCTGCCATGCAGCTCAAAAGGCATTTCCGACAGGGTTGTCAGCTATTTGTAGTATCTGTGAGTGACTTGGAATCTGAGGATAGTCAGGGGTTGTCATTGGATGATTACCCCCTTCTTAAGGGTTTTTCTGATGTGTTTCCAGAGGAGATTCTTGGTATGCCGCCTAAGCGAGATGTGGATTTCTGGATTGATCTGGTACCTGGAGCCGAGCCCATATCTCGAGCTCCATATCGGATGACAACACAGGAACTACAGGAACTCCGTCTTCAGTTGGAAGAATTGTTGGCCAAGGGCTTTATCCGCCCAAGTGTTTCTCCTTGGGGAGCACCTGTGATATTTGTGAAAAAGAAGGATGGTTCTCTTCACTTGTGTATTGACTACAGGCAGTTGAATAAGGTAACAGTGAAGAACCGATATCCATTACCCAGAATTGATGATCTCTTCGATCAGATAAAAGGGGCAAAGGTGTTCTCTAAGATTGATCTCAAATCAGGATACCACCAGTTGAGGATTGCAGATGCAGATATTCACAAAACAACATTTCAAACTCGATACGGACATTACGAGTTCACAGTGATGCCGTTCGGGTTAACGAATGCACCTTCAGTCTTTATGAGTCTAATGAATGGAGTCTTTCATACATACTTGGATAAATTTGTTCTAGTGTTTCTCGATGACATCCTGATCTATTCTAGGTTGATGGAGGAACATGAAGAACATCTAAAGCAGGTATTGCAGTGCTTAAGGGATAATCAGTTGTTTGCTAATCTCAAAAAGTGTGACTTTTATAAGACTGAAGTTCAGTATTTGGGCCATGTGATTTCCGGTGAGGGGATTTCAGTTGATCCTGCAAAGATTCAGGCCATTGTGGATTGGCCCGCACCCACAAATGTCTCAGAGATTCGCAGCTTCATGGGACTTGCAGGTTATTATAGGTGGTTTGTTCAGGGGTTTTCTAGGTTGGCTCATCCTATCACCTCTGTGCAGAGGAAGGGAAAGTCAAGTCATATTCATCAAATTCCCGTCGTGTTTGTATAGATGCTTCTTTGGAAGGTTTAGGAGCTGTGTTGATGCAGGAAGGTCGAGTGATTGCTTATGAGTCACGGAAACTGAAGGACCATGAACTTAATTACCCCACTCATGATTTGGAGTTGGCCGCAGTTGTGCATGCCTTGGTGAGGTGGAGGCACTTTCTCCTTGGGCATCGGTTCGAGTTGCATACAGACCACCGTAGTCTACAGTACATCTTCACGCAACCGAATTTGAATGCAAGATAGAGAATGTGGATGGAATTTTTGTGTGAGTATGACTTTGAGGTCAAATATATTCAGGGTAAGGAGAATGTTGTAGCAGATGCATTGAACAGACGCAGGCATGAGTTATCCGCTATGACTCTTGAGGTTGATTTGAAGAGTCAGATAGTTGCAGCTCTTTCTTCTGATGATTGGTATCAGTTAGTGAAGGCAGAGATTGAGTCGGGTAGAGCTTTGGAAGGTAAATTTGCAGGATACTCCTTAGATTCGGATGGTGTTTTGTGCTATGCAGGCCGTATGTATGTACCTCCGAAAGAGGGTCTTCGTACCCTTATCTTGACGGAAGCTCATAGAGCTCCTTATTCGGCACACCCAGGAGTTAAGAAGATGTACGCTGATCTTCGTGCACTATATTTTTGGGCAGGATTGAAGCGTGACATTGCTGATTTTGTGGCTAGGTGTCTCGAGTGTCAGAGAGTGAAGGCCGAGCATCATCATCCCGCAGGCTTGTTGCAGCCGCATCTTGTCCCAGAGTGGAAGTGGGACATCATTTCTATGGATTTTATAGTCGGGTTGCCTATGTCCTCCAGGCGACACGACAATAGCATGGTTACTGTTGACAGGTTGACCAAGGTATCCCATTTCTCTCCTATTCGATCTTCATATGCTGCTTCAGTGGTGGCTAGGGTGTTCATGGAGGATATTGTTACACTACATGGGATACCACGCAGGATTATTTCTGACAGAGATCCGGTATTCACTTCTGCATTATGGACATCCCTTTAGCGGTCCTTAGGGACTAAGTTGAATTTTAGTTCTGCCTATCATCCTGAGACAGATGGTCAGACTGAGAGAGTTAATCAGGTGCTTGAGGATATGCTTCATATGTATGTCATGGACCAGCAGTCTCGTTGGGAAGACTACCTACATTTGGTTGAGTTTGCGTACAATAATGGCTATCACAGTTCGATTGGCATGGCTCCATTTCAGGCTTTGTATGGTCGTCCTTGTCGTACCCCTTTGAGTTGGGATCGATTAGAGGACAGGGTCCTTCTTGGACCTGAGATGCTTCGTGACATGGAGCAACAGGTAGCTCGCATCCGAGAGCATCTGGTAGCAGCTCAAGATAGGCAGAAGAAATTTGCTGATGCACACAGGGTAGATCGACAGTTTGCTATAGGAGATAGAGTGTTTCTCAGAGTTCATCCTCGGAAGAGCCCTATTCGTTATGGAAAGGGTTCTAAGCTTGCACCCCGTTTCGTGGGTCCGTTTGAGGTGTTAGAGCGTATAGGTCCTGTTGCCTATCGCCTGGCATTGCCACCTAGTCTGTCGCGGATTCACGATGTCTTTCATGTTTCAGTTCTTAGGCCTTACTTTCCGGATGTTACTCATGTTCTTGATTGGAATGCTCTACAGGTCGAGGACGGGAAACTAGCTCTAGAGCCCGTGGCCGTGGTGCAGCACAGGAGGCTCGTACTCAGAGGCAGGGATATTGAGCAGGTGAGGGTCCAGTGGGATCCTAATGATGAGGCTTCAGCGACTTGGGAGGATGCTTCCCGTATGCGAGAATCCTACCCATACTTATTTTCTGGCTTACAGGAGTAAGCCGGATTTAAGGGGGGGAGGATGTAATAACCCTCCTGGTTGCTAGTTGGACTCAGTGGTGTTATGTTTTGTTTTGATGCTCAGATACTATGATGATACTGTTATTGTTGATATGGTTAGTTAGATGCTAGTTGATGCTGTTATTTCATTTTGGACATGATTACCTTATATGACATGATGGTTGATTATATCAGTTGATGTTCTGAATTATGATATGATGCAGTGTTTTAAATTTAATATGTTATGAGATGATTGTTAGTTAGAAATGTAATTCATTGAGTATGCTATAATTGTTAGAATAGGTGTGACGAAGGACAATATAGCATCACTCGTTCGCGAGTGCCCTGTTATGTTGCAATTCCTTCTCACAATGCAGTATCTTGATTTAATGCTTTGATATATATGTATATATGCACATGTACACAACTTCGTTTGTATGCAGGATTGCAGGTATAAGTCTCGATTCCACCTGCTTCGGCAGGACAGGGCGAGCACCAAATAACCCAACGGATAAATGTTGATACAGAGGTGATGATGAAGTCCTCCCATTCCATGATGTCAGGTTGTCTCATTTGTTGGTATAGTCGATGTTGTGTAATTGTCGTCTTTGTCTGTTGTGTTTGTGTTTTGTCTTATTTTATGTGGGCATTGATAATTATGATTTATCTTAATGATTGAAATAGATTATTTATTTTAATGCTGGATTAAATTGTAATTTAATATTTAGATGATTTAATTATTTTTGAAAATCATATATTGCAATTATTTAATAATTAAATATTAAATATGACTTAATTATTTTAATCAATTAAATTGGTGGTGGATAATTATGTGAATAATTTATTTAAAATAAATATGTAATGTGAGGAGAAAGAAAAGTTGAAAAAATGGAATTAAAGCAATAAAATAAATAAAAGAATTAAAAAAGACAGTGTGAGCCAATAGGGTTTGACAGTTGAAAAAAGAGCTTGTTTTAAAGAATTGTTTTTTTTCTTTTCATCTGGGTTTTTTTTGAGAGCTTTGAAGAGAGGAGGAATATATTTTATTTAATCATGAATTTTTGAGAAGCTTAGACACACACAGAAGAACAGAAAGCCGAAGTGCTCCAGGGATTGTTGAGTTCGTTCTGGACTACGGATTGGAATCGGATTCGAAGGCATCTTCAAATTTGCATTGGACTCCAGGTTCCTCTCGTAGTTTTTCTTCTCGTACCATTTCTATTCTCTGTTTGTTTCTGAAAAGAAAAATAGATCTTATTAAAAATAATTTTTGTGAATATAGAGAACCTCTGTTGAAAACTGAAACTAGAGCAAATTATTAGACTAGAAAACAAAGAAAATTCATAGCAAGTATACTGTCCAAATTTTGTCAAATCAAGAACCCTGATTTTCTAAAAACATACAATCTATCAAAATAGGATTTCAGAATAAGATGATTTAGTTATTGAAGAAAATAAAATTTTGGGGGTTTTCTCAGTATTTTAATATATAATGGATCTGTGCTATTGCTTTGTAATTTCTCTGTTTTCTTAACATTTAAGAAAATATGTTTCTCTATTCTGTCTCTGTTTGTTTTTATATTTATGAAAATGATATATATATATATATATATATATATATATATATATATATATATATATATATATATATATATATATATATAATATTTATATATATATATATAATGTTTATTTTATCTTCTGGTTTCTGTGCCTGTGATTAAAAGAATTATTCTTCTATATTTTTTTTTTATGAATATATTCTATATATATATATATATATATACGAATTCCGTATATATATATATATATATATATATACATATTTATTAATTAAATGTTCTGTGCAAAGTAATTTTTTATACATTTGAGATTTGATAAATCAAATTTTATTTTATTTTTTTGGTCAATCGTAACACGGCATGTACTGCATTCTCCGAAGAATCGTTATTTCAAAATAAACACTTTTATTTTAAAAAGAAATTTATTTTTTTATAGATATTTTATTTTTTATTGCGGGGAAGGACGAAGGCGGAGGCTGCATCTCCCCCTTCCCTTCACATGGACGGGCCGCTGACAAAGAGTCAGGATCAGCCGGTATGCAGCAGTCAGGATCTGCTACATAATAGTCTCCACCTGACTGTCATAGGCAGCCCTACCACCAACAAAATTTCAATATCATGGGTCATGGCAATGTGTATTTACTTGTTTTTTAATTTTATTTTATGTTTTATTTTATTTTATTTTTTGTATATTTTAAATATATATATATAAATATATATATTTTAAATATATATATATAAATATATATATATTTATACATATATATATATTTAATTTTAGGTATATATAAATATTTAAATTCATTTAATGGTTATGTGGTAATTTTTATTTTGTATAAATTAAATTATGATGTATTTTATTTAGATAATAAAATAAAATCATAATTAGTTAAAATTATTTATTTAAATGAAATTTTAATTAATTAATTGTAATATAATTTCATTACATTTTAAGAATGTAGCTGTGCATTGTATTAAAATGTTTAATTTTAGTTATAATCATGTAAATTTTATTTATTTTAAATTGGACATGGAATAATTTACGATTTGGATTAAACAAATAAGAAAGACAAGATTTTAGTCTTTAATTGTGATGGTAGACCTTGTTGAAATAATCATATTTAATTACATAAACCGGATTGGAGTCAAACGTGTGGGTGCGACCTTAATTATGTTATGTGAGTTTCCTTTCATGTTGTAGTTCTCGTTCAGTGTTGTAGATGTGGGAACCGTATTGGTCTGTGAAATTCTGTTTCCAGAGGCTTGTGATTTTAAGTGTTATTTGCTCTTATTTATGCTATTGAGCGTTATTGGTGTGATGTTAGGAAGGGTTGGACGGGTTGTAAGTTTGTTGCTTATGTGCAATTGCGAGATGGGTAATGCCTCATGTTTTGGATTTTGGTTTTATGACTTATATGTGTTAGTCCAACCCTTACCTGTTTTGAGATATGTTAGGGGTCATAGGAGGGAGAGTGGCTCTTCGTGGGTTCCGGCGCCTCAAGATGAGGAAGGGCTCAGGATAACCCATGAATGAGTAAGCTAAACAAGTGATAACCTAAACAATAGATTTAGGGGGTTGGGTAGTTTAAACACACAAGATAATAAAACTTTGGATTCCTCGGCTATGCATTAGGGCTACCTTAGACTAGTGATAGACTAAGAAGGCCGTGGTCAGCATAGTCATAGTTTTGTCTTCACGAGAGACTATTGGCTCCGCATCAGCTACCCTATGGTGTCGGCGCCTCAGTTAGGAGGAAGGGCCAGGAGATCCATAGATGGGTGCCGGTGCCTCAGTTGGAGGAAGGGCCAGGAGAATCCCATGAGAGCTATGCGATGACACTCTCCACTTGTCACCCTTGTGCTTTGTTATCGTTGCCTCTGGATGTTATCTCTTTGTGATGTTTCTTTGAATTCTTGTAATTTGATTCATGATTGTTAAGTGTTATTACTTCATGTTATCATGATGAGTTCTTGGATTAATCTTGTCATGTGATTTGTAAAGTTGATGGTTGTTCTTTGTAAGCTTTGAGTTGTACTTGTTTTTATATCATATTGTGGTTGAGTCGGTTTACATTCATGGTCGGGTTCACTTCCTCGTCACCTCTGAGCACGGGGGGTGACTTACTTCGTAATTCACATGGTTGGGTGGAACGTGCTCCGCACGCGTTGGGTTCCCCATCAGCGTCTTGTCATCTCAGCTTTCCGTAGTGCAGATGTTTCAGTGATCAGTTGTACTTCATGTTCATTATTCTTGTATCATCCCCATGTTGGGAAATTCAATGTAATTCATGTATCAAAGAAAATTGTAATGTAATATTATTTTAATGATGTAATAGTTAGGTTTGATTTGGATCTTGTTAAAAGATTTATCATGGATGTAATTGTGCGATGTTGTCATACTCGCATCATGGCTATCAGTTGTATCATTGTATATGTTTTCCTTAAATTAAATGGTTATGTTATTTTCGTTATCTTTATTTTGTGTTGTGGTTGCAATGTAACCTCGCGTGCCCCAGAGAACCAAGTGTATTAATGTTATGTGTTATGCTATGTGCTTTTGGTTTAATGTTGTTACATGTTACTTTTATTATTTAAAAAAAAAAATATTCGCATTATGTGTGTGTTCTATGGGGTTTGCACGACGGGCGTTACAGTGGTGGAATTTTTTTCAAGGGATAAATCTTGTTGTAAATGTGCAAAATCCTCATGAATACTAATGAATTTATCTTGTGGAATGGAACTAGTTTTTCTGTCAACATGCATGGGATGTGAATGTAAAGGCATATGAGTGGTAGTATCCATGCCTAATGCACCATTTTCCATAATAGGAGTACAAGATCTTGAGATCCCACGATCCACAATGAAAGTGCTATCACAAGAAGCCATGAGTCTAGAACTACGTCTCACTAAAGTATTATCAATGGGGAACCAAACACTCATACAAGTACCACAAAATATGGGGTGAATGTAAATGCAAACTAGGAACAACAAAATGCTAATGATAGAAATTCTGTAACTGAAACAAGAAGGTAATAATAGGAAACAAAAATCTAGGAAATACTATGAAAATGCCAAAAAATTTAATGTAGAAAATGCAACTAGACTAATTCACCCAGGGTGGTGAATGAGTCCAGGTATGGCTTTTTTATCCTTTTTTAGAAAATTTTAAAATGATTTTAATTCTTTTCATAGGCAAATTAAGGATGCAAATGCAGATTTTTAGTTTTTGAATGATTTGATATGCTAAAATGAAGTCTAAATGAGTGTTTCACTAATGTAGTTTGAGAAACCCTAGGATGCAAAAACAAAACAAAACCTAATTGAATGTTGATGCAATGGACACCTAGGATGCAAGATGCAATTGAAATCAAAAGATAAAGTGTTCAATATGCAAGTTCACCAAAATGAACCATGAATTTTTTGGTGTCAATTGTACCATAGAAAAATGTATCATTGGCATTTTCATGATCTTTTAGATCTTTCTCTCATGATGCTTGATCTATTTTTCTTTGATTTAATGTTGCAGTGTGACTTCTGCACTCACATTAGGTCCTAAAATTCAAATTATGACGTCTTGTAAAGGTTTTCTACACTCTTCTAGACTCCTCTCATTACAATTCACCTAAAAATACCTTTTCATCACTTATCAAGTCCTATTATAAAGTGTTGTAACAAGTTTTTACACTTTTCTAGACTTATTTCACTATTTACACCTTTCTTATGCTTTATTTGACCCCTTTATGCACTCATAAGGATGAATTAAGTGTATTTTTTAATGTAATCCTGACAAATAACATTAAATGTGACTTAATTCCTAAAATCCACTTACAAGCCCAAGGTGGGACCCATTCACCATGGGTGGTAAATGAGTCCCTCTTGGCTCCAAAATCAAAATAATTTAAATATTTTTTCAGGTATTTATTTAAAAATACCTTATGTCAGCCTATGATGAGGTATCATTGGGTTATTAGGGCATAGATGTGTATAAATAAGTTCTTTTCTCCTCATTTTACATCTCCTCATTCATCAAATTCACTTGTGTTCACTAAACATCAATGAGCATTTGAAGACTTTGCATCATTTAGTTAAGCATCAATCAAGTATCTTGGAGCAACCATTGACATAGCTTCATATTTATTCAACAAGATTGTGGTGAGTTTAGGAAATTTTCATGTTGTTTATTCATCTTTCCTTCTTCATTTCATTCCATTTGTTCATTAAGGGTTTGATTACCAAAGTGAGATTTGACCAAGGAAAATCCCTATACTCTAACCCTTAACAATTTTTCCCCTTTTGCATGTGTGTTTGCAGATTTTGGTATGCTGATTTATCAATAAATTAGGTGTTGAAAGGTCGCCAAGAGGTCAACAAAGTGTTTCAAGTCAACTAAACCCTATTTAAAGCTTGGAGACAACCTATAGTTTGTTTTCTGCAGATTTGACTCTGTCAACCTAATAAAAAGACAAGTGCAGATCTGGAACTACAGAATTGACCTTTGATTTCATAGAATTTTTGGAGAGGATTGATTTTCCATCAGTGGCAAATAGTCCCATCTTAAGGCTTAAAAAGAAGATTTTGACAGATTCCAGTTCTTGACAGCCGGAAACAAGTTTTTAGGAGTTTTTTCCAATAACAGGACTGATTTTCCATCAGTGAAAAATGAGTCCCACTGGTGATTTACACTGATTTCACCCAACATTCAGATCCTTCCAGATTCAACACTCATTGACCAAGTGCACTCTGTTCAACCTCATTCAGTTCTATTTGTAGTATTTTACATTTCCATTGCATTTTTTGCATATCATATCGTGTTTTCAATATTGCATATTTCATAGATTTTGCATTCATAATTAGTCAATTTCAATACTTAGTTGCATCTACAACATTGTGCATTTAGTCATACTCACATAATACAATCCCTTATTTGAATGAATCACCACAATTTTGAGGTTCTATTTCTCTCCTTTTAGGTGAAAGATCCTAAGAGCACAAGAGAAGCCCATAGACCTTAAAATTGTTTGTTCATCTATGTACTTCTCTTACACTCTTAGAATCTTTCACCTAAAAGGAGGGAGATAGAACCCCAAAATTGAAGTGGTTCATTCAAATAAAGGACTATATGATGTGATTAATGCTAAATGAAATGCTATAGATGCAACTAAATGATGTAATTGAATGATTATTGATACAAAACCTATGAACTATGCAATGTTTGAAAACACAATGTGATATGCAAGAATGAACTAAAACATGAACAAATGAACACAAAATTGAAAGGGACTAAATAGAGTGAACCTAGAGGTAAATTGAAGACTTGAGAAGATTTTGGATGCTGGTAAAATCATTGCAAATCACTAGTGGGACTCAGACACCACTGATGGTGAATGAATCCTGCTATTGACAAAAACACCTGAAAAACAACTTTCTGACTGTCGGGAACTGAAATTTGAGAGAATCAATTTTTTTAGCATTAAGGGAGGACTCATTTTCCATTGATGGAGAATCAGTCCTCCTCAATTTTTTTTTGAAATAGGGTCAATTTTGTAGCTCCAGATCTGCACTTATCTTCTTGTTGGGTTGACGGAGTCAAATCTGCAGAAAACAACTATAGGTGGTCTCCAAGATTGAAATAGGGTTTAGTTGACTTGAAACACTTTGTTGAATTTTTGACCACCTTTCAACACCTATTTTCTTGACAAATCTACATACAAAAGTATGCAAACACACATGCAAAAGGGGAAAAATGGTTAAGGGTTAGAGTATAGGGATTTTCCTTGGTCAAATCCCACTTTGGTAATCAAACCCTTAATGAAGAAATGAAATGGAATAAGAAAGGAATGATGAATAAATACCATGCAAATGTCCTAAACTCACCACAACCTTGTTGAAAGAAATCTGAAGATATGTCAATGGCTGCTCCAAGATGCATGATGAATGCTTGATTGGATGATGCATAGTGCTCAAATGCTTGAATGAATGGGTGAATTAGTGAACTTGATGAATAGGGGTTAAAATGAGAAGAAAGAAATTTATACAAAATTATACCCTAATAACCCAATAATACATCACAAGATGACATAAGGTAATTTTGAATAAAAACCTGAAAGAAAATTTGAATTATTTTGAATTTGGAGCTAAGAGGGACTCATTCACCACCCATGGCGAATGGGTCCCACCTTGGGCTTGTATGTGGATGTTGAGAAATAAGCCACTTTTAATGTTGTTTTTTCAGGTTTACATTCAAAAATACACTTAATTAAGTCTTTATGAGTGCATAAAGGGGTCAAATAAAGGATAAGAAAGGTGTAAATAGTGAAATCAAGCCTAGAAAATTGTGAAATCTTGTTACAAGACTTTACAACACTTTAGAATAGGACTTGATAAGTGAAGAAAAGGTGATTTTTAGGTGAATTGTAATGAGAAAGGTCTAGAAAAGTGTAGAAATGTGTTACAACACTTCACAAGACACCATAATTTGAATGTTTAGGACCTAATGTGAATGCAAAAGTTACATTGCAACATTAAATCAAAGAAAAATAGATCAAGCATCATGAGAGAAAGACCTAGATGACCATGAAAATGTCAATGATCCATTTTTCTATGGTACACACCTAAGTTGTGAATATTCTATTTTTTGATTGGTCCTCCCTTGGAGATGTTAGACACAATGTTCCCTAAGTGATGGACCTCACATGAACTCAACAATACTCATTTGAACATTTCTTTTACATTCACATTTTTGCATTTTTGCATTCACATGGCCACCATTCATAACACAGCTTGCATGCCTGTGGTACCATCCTATTTTTTCATGAGTTCTAAGCATATGAATCTTTTCTTGTCTCATGAAGCACAAACCAACATTGTCCTTTGTAGTGCCTTATTAATGTTATCAGGAGGTATAACTTTGCTATGGTGGAGTGGGAAGACCATTCCGCAACATGATTTTCCCCATAGCCACCATGTTTTTTTGAGTACATACCACCCGAGCTTATGTTTCTCACCTTTTGGGCCTTCTCACCTAGTGGACTGCCATGATTTCTGTCACCCCAGAGTCAATGTGCATTTTCTGTTTAGACAAACAACCTAGATCTTATTCACAACTATCTAGACAAATGATCGAAGCTTGATCTGACTTTTCCTTTTCTTGTTCCTTTCTTTTTCTCTTTCATATGTGTGTTACTTTGTTCTTATATTTAGTTCGTATCCCTCTTGATTGTTGGGTATGTGCAGGATCATCATGGAATGAAAAAGCCCTTAAGTGGCAAAAAATTCAGAAAAATCAGAGTTAGGAAACTTGACATAAAATTTTGAATAAGTTATCTATATTATTTCAAAAATATGTAAGAATAGAATCTATAGAAAATTGAATGTAGTTACTAAACTACTAGGTTTATTTAAAAAAAAATCTATTTGGTGAAAATTTCAAATTTCAATGCAGTCATACTTAAATTTTAGGGAAAAAATAAGAATTAGGTGTCTATTTGACCACCCTAACCACAATAAAATGATAATATTTTTTTATAATATTTTAGATATAAGTAGAGGACTCATGTCCCAATGTGATGCATATTTTTTTGTATTTTTTTCCAAGTAAATAATTAATTATGAATTTTTTATTACAAGTTTTAGAAAATATAAAAAACTCATATTTCTAACCACCTTAACTTGGTCAAAACTTCATGAAATTCATTTCTTTTTTTTAATCGTATATTATGCAAAGCATAGAATGTGACACATGTTTAGATTCAAAAAATGTGATATCATTTGAAAGCTATAGATTTTTCAATTAGCCTATCAATCTCTTTAGTCGTAATTCAAATAGAAAATGAATAATAATTAGTTATTAAATTCAAAGTAAAGCATAATTTATATTGGTAGAAAGCTAAGAATATCCTTTAAAAACCCTTTTTTTTCATCAATTTTGGGTAAAAATAAATTTGTTAGCCACATACTGTACACATACCCATCACATCACCACTTTTTGGCCCATAATGATCCTACACATACCCTATTGTTATTTCATCTTGCTAGCATAAGTGCACCTGGATCCCTCTCAATATGCATGGCTACTTTAGTGTGAGTTTGAAGCAAGTTCATCATCTCACTAAAGTGAGGGCTAAATGTGCCATAGAAAAATGGATAATTGACATTTTCATGGTTATTTATATCTTTTTCCTATGATTCTTGGACCATTTTGATATGATTTAATGTTGCAATGTAACTTATGCATTCACATTAGGTCCTTAATATTCAAATTATGTTGTCTTGTGAAGGTGTTGTGAAGTGTTGTAACACATTTCTACACTCTTCTAGACTCTTATTATTATAATTCATCTAAAAAACATCTTTTTATCCCTTATGAAGTCCTATTTCAAAGTGTGGTAAAGTCTTGTAGCAAGATTTAATGCTTTCCTATGCTTGTCATCACTAATTACACCTTTCTTATGCTTTATTTGGCCCTTTTATGCACTTATAGGCCTTAATTAAGTGTGTTTTTAAATTCAAACCCGATAAACCTCACTAAAAGAAACTTAATTCCTGACACCCACTTATGAGCCTAGAGTGGGACCCATTCTCCATGGGTGGTGAATGAGTCCCTCTTGGCTCAAAATTTAAAATTCAAAAAAATCTTTCATGTTTTTATTCATTAAAACCTTATGTCAACTTGTGATGTTGTATTCTTGGTTAATTATGGCATAATTGTGTATGAATAAGTGTTTCTCCATCCATTTTAACCCCTATTCATCTCATTCATTCATTCAACATCAATTAGCATTACTACATTCAATCTATCATAGCATCATTCAATCAAGCAATCATCAAGCATCTTGGAGTAGCCATTGACACATCTTAAGACTTGAACAAGAAGGATTTGGTGAGTTTAGGATACTTGCATTTTTTTTATTCATCATTCCTTCTTAATTTTATTTCATTTCTTTATAAAGGGTTTGATTACCAAAGTGGGATTTGACCAAGGAAAATCCCTATACTCTAACCCTTAACCATTTTCCCCCTCTTTGCATGTGTGTTTGTAGGTCTTGTGGGAAGATTTGTCAAATAAATAGGTGTTGGAAAGTGGTAAAAAATTCATCAAAGTGATTCAAGTCAACCAAACCCTAATTCAAGCTTGGAGACAACATACAACCCATTTTTTGTAGATTTGACTTTGTTAACCCAACAAGAAGACAAGTGCAGATCGGGACCCACAAACTTGACTCTTGAATTTGTACAATTTTGGAGGATGATTGATTTTCCATCAATGGTCAATGAGTCCCACTTTCAAGCTGAGAAACTTTGACTTTGTTAGAATTCAGTTCCCGACAGTCGAAAACTAGTTTCAAGACATTTTACCAGTAGGAGGACTAATTCACCATTAGTGGCAAATGAGTCCCACTAGTCATCAATAGTGATTTTTTTCCAAATTCTAGAACCTTCTAGCATCAGCATTTCATCTCTAGGTACACTTTGTTCAATCTCATTCAATTATGTTTGCATTTGCTTATGTTTCTAATTCATTTCTGCATATCACAATGTGTTTTAAAACATTACATATTTCATTAGTTTTACATTCATAGTCAATCAATTTCATCACTTTGTTGGATTTATATCATTGCATTTAGTCATAATTACATCATATATTCCTTAGTTTGAGTGAACCACCACATTTTTTGGGTTCTATCTCTCTCCTTTTAGGTGAAAAACCCTAAGAGTGCAAGAGAAGTTCATAGAACAACAAAAATTGATGGTTCAAGTTTCTATCAATTGTGGCTTTCAGAATATCCACCTCCACCTCTCACTTCTTCAACTTCTTCTCAAGCCTGGTGTAATCAATTTACACCACCTTTTGTGTTCCTTTGGCAAGGCCAATTTTGTTGTGGTAGAACACCTTATTCATATTCAGACCTATGGTCTGAATCTCATATTCTTCATACTCGTTTCTCCCTTGGGCTTGGTGACGAGTGGATTGATAGCAAAAATAATTAAGGATCTCTGCTCCTCATAAAAACATGCCTCCAACCTTGCAAAAGCTAGAGCCACTACATTGTTTTCTAGTTGTTTCTGCTTTCTCTTATTCCTATCCTACCTCATTAACTCTACTTGAGTTCAAAGATTCTACAGGGACTCAATATTTTTTGCACTAAGGGGAACATTAGGAGGAAGACCATAAAGGGTACCATAGGATGTGCTTCCAAATGTTTGATCTTGGGGAGAGGTAAAGGGGATACCTATTAGTGAAAAAGGTGGGATGCCTCATAAATGTTGTGTTGAATGTGGAGTGCTCATTGGGGTGATAGGTGTAGTAATTGAAAATAGTGGAAAATTCCTAGAGGCAAGTAACGGTGATGAAATTTGTACCATGGGTGGTTCCAAAAATGAAACCTAGGCCTCAAATAAAGAAATTAAAGTGTCTACTACAGTTGTAGTAGAAGACACCTGCTCAACATGTGGGGATTCCATATGAGGCTCATTGTCAAACACGAGAAAGGGAATATTAAGGATAAGCAGATCAAAATCAGTGGATGGGGGATTCTGTTTTATAGATGAGGGGCCAGAATGTA
>VDFB02098802.1:0-33946 GCA_007258455.2 Sequoia sempervirens
CATTCAAGAAGAAGGTGAACGTGATAATCCTCATTTTAGTGTGAATCGCAATCCTCTTTTCAGTGACGACAATATGGCTGATAGAGAGGTAAATCCACCTCATAAGAACAAAGACATGAACAAAACTCATGTAGATAGTGATGATGAGCAAGAGGAAGAACTTCACCTTAGAGAGGCTGAACAAGACCCCAAGTTTCTTAAAGCCATAGAAAAGATCCTACAACGTGACAAGGAAAAGTATTTCCTCTTCCTTGCCGATCAAGGAGCTAAACTACCTAAGGATTTTGATACTGAGAAATTAAAGAGCAAAGAAGAAGAAACATCCCCATCTGATCTTACTGCTCTTACTCAACAATTTAAGGCACTCCAAGGAAAAATCAAAGAGTTACAAGGGGGGACCATGACAAAGAAATACACTCTTGATGACATATGTCCTTATCCTTTTGATAGAAGTCTCAATATGATTCCATTTCCTAAACATTGTGAAATTCCCAAATTTGATCATTATAATGGGAAATTGGATCCAATTGATCACGTGAGAGACTTCCGAAACATGACTTTAGAGTTTGCGCATGAAGACACTTGCTGCGATTGTTCCCTCAGAGCCTTGGAGTTAACTCTATGGAATGGCTATCGAAAATCACACCTCCTGTTCAAACATTTGAGGAATTGATCAATTTGTTCATAACACAATACGCCTACAACATACAACACCAAATCACCATGATTGATCTTTGCAAATTTGCACAAAAACCTGGTGAATCTTTCACTACCTTTCTTCAAAGATGGAGAAGAATGTTCACTAGGTACCCCCGGCATGTTCCTGAAAAGGAAAAAATGGTTACTTTCATCAACAACCTAAATTCAGAAATGAGCTATCGCTTAAATCTACATTGTCCACCCTCCTTTGAGAAATTGATTGAGGATGCCATCACCATCAAAAGTGCTTTGGTCAAAAGAGGGACAATAAAACTTGACAGGGACAACCCTAGATCGTCTAACCATTACAACAATCAAGAAAAGTCTAAATTTTGGACTCGCAACAAAAACATTGTAAACGATGGTGTTGTAGATGCAAATCATGTCACGACTAAGCCGTTTGTTCTGAGTACTCCAAATACTACTCATAACAATAATTACAACAATGTCAATTCAGTCATGAATCAAGGAAATAATTTTCCACCTCCAACGCACAACAATCAAGGGACTGTCAACCACCAAAACTATCGTGGAAACAACAACAACACCTTAGGGAATACCTCAAACACGAACCCACAACACTTTTCATTCTTCTCTAATAGAAGAACTTTCACTCCACTAGGACAATCCTTGGAATCTGCTTTCAAAGAGGTTATGGAAAAGAATGTCCTTACGTTACCACCTCAACGCAATTATGAACCTAGTGTAAAACCTCCATCATGGAATTAAGCTTATTATTGTGACTATTATAGGTGTCGAGGTCATTGTACAAACAACTGTCAAGCTTTGAAGAATGTTATTCAAGACCTAATTGACAAAGGCGTTATCACAATAGAAGGACAACAAAAATCCAATGAAGATCACCAAGCATTTCATAACCCTTTACCAAATTATCACAAGGGAGAGTCTTCTGACAAAAATGTGAATCAAATCGATGACACTGTAATCCATCACCTCTATATGGATGATGAGTGAGTCAAAATCAAGGAGAAGATAGACAATGGACAAGTTAATGTCACAACGAGAGCACAAGCTAAAGTTGTCTTGAAGGGTGCTTCTTCGAAATCCACTGAGATTTTCCCTCCACATCAATATGACCTAGTTAACCAACTTCAAAAAACTTCGGCCCAAATTTCCATTTTAGAACTCCTGAAGATTTCTCCTGCACATAAGGAAATTTTAGACAAGGCCCTTTTTGAAACAACTGTATCCACGGATTTGGATGTGAACTGATTTCAAGCCATGGTAGGACATTTGTCCTCACCTACATGTCTTTCCTTTTCAGACAAAGATGATGTTTCCATGACTCATCCCCACAATTCATCATTATACTTAGAGGTCATGATCCATAAGTTCTGTGTTAAACGTGTCCTAATAGATGGAGGGGCTGGTTTAAATATATGTACCTTGAAGGTGGTTCAAGCTTTAGGATTTTCAAAGGACTCCATTGATCCTAGAAGGAAGATTACTATAAAAGCCTATGATGATGAGGAAAGAACATCTAAAGGTCTAATCATGCTACCAATCAGAGTGGGACCTATTATCAAAAATACCTTTTGTCAAGTTTTAGACCGGGATCTTGCATACAACATCTTATTGGGTCATCCTTGGATTCATGAAATGCAAGTTGTTCCATCCACTTACCATCAATGTCTTAAGTTTCCATATGACAGACAGGAAATCACTATATCAGTTGATAATTCTAACATCCAAACTTGTGCCAATGTCAAAGCTAGTCAGGACACTTTGGTTCCAAACAATCGAGAAGCACTTGCAAAAACCTCTCCTAAGAATGATACACACATCAGTCAATTAGCCAAAAGCTTTGACAAGAAACTACAGTTCAAGGAAAGTGGAGTTGGGGAATATTCTCTCTGTCTTGCTAATCTACCTACATCACCTTGATCACATGGACAATCTTCTATTACACAACAGATATCAGTAGCATCAACATCAGTACAACTGCAAATAGAACCAACTACCAAGTTCAATGGACAATTTATCAAAGAGAAATTCCCTATGAGGGATCTTGAAGATACAACAATTCTGAATTGGCTTTATAAGGATGAAGATGAAATAGTTCTAAATGTCACCTTACCAACTAACAGATATGGGAAAGGATATTCCATCATGCAAAAGATGGGATATGACAATGGTCCTCTTGGAAAAAGAAAAGAAGGCGTAGTTGAGCCTATCCATCTTCTAGGGCTTGCTGCATATGATAAAACTAAACTAGGCTATGACACTACCCTATCCAACCAATCATAGGGTAATGTCTTTACACTACAAGAAGGTTCTGATAAGAAAGAGGCATGTTTGGCATCAATGCTGAAGTTCATAGAAAATAACTTTGATACAGATTCTGCTGAATATGAATGGGATACCATCCATGATGATGAATTTTGGAGAGACAAAGAGGTAGATATCGTACACAAATATAGACCAACTTTAATCAAAGGAGAAGGTTCAGGGTCCCAACCACAAGAATCTGAACTACAAAGCAACTATGAGTCTAGTGATACTGAGTCGGATCTTAATGAACAAGACTATCAGGAGAATAGTACCATCATTGATCTACCTCATGCCTCAGATCTTATCGATAACTCTGTTTTGACTCTAATGCCTCAGATCAGATGGTGAAAACCTTTTCAAGGCACCAGCTGATGGGAAACTTGACACTCTCCTAGAGCATTATCATGAGCAATCGCCCATCTTGGTCGAGCCTACAAAGGAAATCAATATTGCAACTACAGATAATCCAAGGAATCTACAGGTAGCTAAATCAATGACAGATAAAGAAATCCTAGAGTTCATGAACTTTCTCAAAGAAAATCAAGTCAATTTTGCTTGGTCATATGCAGACATGCCAGGTCTTGATCCAGATCTCATAATGCATCATTTGTCTATTAAACCAGGAGCTAAACCAGTGAAACAAAAACTCAGAAAGATGCATCCTCATGTTGCACTACTGGTTAAAGAAGAACTCAAGAAACTCCTAGATGCAGGATTTATAAGATCAATTGCTTATGCAGAATGGATCTCCAATATTGTCCTAGTAGCAAATCCGGATAAACGCATTAGAGTGTGCACTAATTTCAAAGATCTTAACAAGGCCTGCCCTAAAGATGACTTTCTGCTTCCAAGCATTGACACTATAGTTGATTTAACAGCTGGCCATGCCATGTATTCATTAATGGATGGTTTCTCTGGTTACAACCAAATCAAGATTACACCAGAAGACCAAGAGAAAATAGCTTTCACTTGTCCATGGGGAACATACTGTTGGAATGTCATGCCTTTTGGTCTAAAGAATGCTGGGGCGACATATCAAAGAGCCATGACTACGATCTTTCATGACATGATGCACACATTCATGGAAGATTATGTGGATGACATATTGGAAAAATCATACACCAGAGAAGGACACCTAGAGATACTGTCAAAAATATTTACCAGATTGGAAAAATTCAAAGTTCGCCTAAATCCTAAGAAATGTGTTTTTGGAGTCACATCTGGAAAAATTTTAGGATATATTGTTTCAGAAAAAGGAATTGAAGTAGATCCTGCTAAAGTTCAGGCAATCATGGAGATGCCTCCTCCAAAGAACATCAGTCAATTGAGATCATTACAAGGGCGACTTCAGTCCATTAGGAGATTCATTGCACAATTGGCCGAAAAAAGTCTATCGTTCACACATCTCCTGCATAAGAATGTTTCTTTTAGATGGGATGACAAATGTGAAATGAAATTTCAACAAATCAAGCAGTACCTGATGAACCCTCTAGTTCTAGTACCACCAAATCCAGACAAACCATTGATCCTGTACATTGTTGCAACCGAAACATCTATGGGGGCATTATTAGCACAAGAAGACCGTGAAGGGAAAGAACGTGCAATCTATTACATCAGAAGAACACTAACAAGTCATGAACTCAACTACACTTTCATTGAGAAGGCTTGTTTAGCAGTAGTCTTTGCTTCACAGAAATTTTGACATTACATGCTAACTCATACAATCAATCTTGTTTCAAAAATTGATCCACTCAAGTATCTACTAAGTAAAGCATCACTAACAGGAAGGTTAGCAAAATGGGTTATGATTTTGAGTGAGTTTGACATCCACTATGTTGATCGCAAAGCACTCAAGGGACAAGTCATCGCTGATCAACTAGCAGACGCTCCCCTACAAGCAGCGCACCCCTTGGACATTGAATTTCTAGATGCCGATGTTTTCACTACAGAATTCAAACAACTATGGTCCTTATACTTTGATGGTTCTTTTACTCAACATGGATTGAGGGCAGGCATTCTCTTTGTCACCCCTTAAGGACATACTATCCCTCGATCATATAGGCTAATGTTCCCATGCACCAATAACATAGCTGAATATGAAGCCCTGATCACCGGACTAAAGACAACATTGGAATGGAGGATTATTGAGCTACAAGTTTATGGTGACTCACAGTTAGTCATCAACCAGATCAATGATGATTATCAGACTAAAGATGATAAATTGTTGCCATACAAGAAGATGGTCGATGACTTCAAGAAGTACTTTGTGGATATCCAGTTCACACAAATTCCAAGGCTCGATAACAAAGCAGCTGACGCTATGGCTACAATCGCATCATTGGTACAACTCCCAGAAAAATAGACTCGCTATGAATTTATGGTGGAACAATTATTTACACTTGCTTATGACACACCTGAAATCCAAGTTATCTGCCATATGGTAGGATCCGATTCACCCTAGTATGGTAATATTTATGCCTACCTAAAAGATGACATTTTACCACCTGACTTATCCCATAACCAAAAATGTAACTTTATCCGACAATCCTCTCGCTATACCCTTATCACTAATACCCTTTATCCCTGTGGTCTTGATGGTACTTTACTTCGATGTCTTGAAAGTGACAAATCCGACAAAGCTTTACAAGAAGTTCACGAGGGAATTTGTGGTACTCATTCGAGTGGACTAACCTTATCCAAGAAATTGATTAGAATGGGTTACTACTGGCCTACAATGGAGAGGGAATCATTCACTTTTGTTAAAACATGCCCAAAATTTTAGATTCATGGGAATCTTATTCATGCTCTTGCACAAGAACTTCATTCGTTCACACCAACTTGGCCATTTTCTCAATGGGGGTTAGATCTAGTAGGGAAAATTCATCCTTCATCCTGAAATGGGCATAAGTTCATCATCATGGCGACATAATATTTCACTAAGTGGATTGAGGCGGTACCTCTCTCTAAAGTCACTGGAAAACAAATTTCATCCTTCATACTCAACTACATTATTTGTCGATATGGTATTCCTAATGCCATTATTATAGATAATGGTCGACTTTTCAAGAATCAGGATGTTGATGAACTTTGTGAAAGATTCCATATTCATCATAGATATTCAACACCTTACTATCCACAAGGGAATGGCCAAGTAGAGGCCTCAAACAAGACTATACTAAAGATTTTGAAGAAAACTGTCAATGATTCAGGGAAGGATTGGCATGTTCAACTCAATCCCGCCTTGTGGGCTTACAAAACTAGTGTCCGAACGCCAACGGGAGCAACACCTTTTGCTCTTATCTATGGAGTAGAAGCCATATTGCCTTTAGAGGTTGAAATACCATCACTAAGAGTATCACTGAAATGTCTCATAACAGATGATGAATACAGAGTTTCCCGACTACAAGAGTTAGAACTTCTAGATGAAAAGAGACAAAGAGCAATTGACCATTTGAAGGCATACCAACAGATGATGTCTCGCAGTTATAATCACAAAGTAAAGCCACGTACCTTTCAGGTGGGTGATCTAGTTCTGAAAGAAAATCCACAAAATCAGCAAGACAGAGAAAAGAAAGGGAAGTTTGAACCAAATTGGCTAGGCCCTTATGTGGTTATTGTAGTCTACGGTTCGGGAGCATACAAGTTATCAACGCCAAAAGGAGACCTGTTTGATGAACCCATCAATAGCATGCATCTTAAGAAATATTATGTTTAAGTCAAAAAAAGTCCTAAAGAAATACAAAAATAGCAGAAAAAGTCCTGAAGAAATACAAAAACAGTAGAAAAAGTCCTGAAGAAATCCAAAAACAACAGAAAAAGTCCTGAAGAAATCCAAAAACAGCAGAAAAAGTCTTGAAGAAATCCAAAAAAATAGCAGAAAAAGTCCTGAAAAATAAATAAATTCAAAAGTGAAAAATACAAAAAAATCAAAAAAATGTCATAGGGTGAAAACCTGGCAAACAGGCAGTCTATTGACAGAAAAATACAAAAAAAATCATATAGAAATCAGAAAAATGCAATAAATACAGAAAGTGAAAATCTGGCAAACAGACGCTATCTGTACCTCTCCATCTATTAGTTCCTGTTTCGCACTTTGGCTTTTTCGCTTTTCTTTTTCCGCATCTTTTTTGCATTTTAGGATTATTATCACATCATCTTGTCGTCATTTTCCTAGAGTGATAAAACGTCTTACCATGGCTTGATCATTGTACATATTCCTTTTTGCAAGTTGATGTCAATAAATAGGGCAACCACTCAACTGGGGGCACTTAACTTTCAGAGCATACTACAATAGCTGAACAACGTCATAGGATCCAATCATGCGAACAAATAACAAACTCACGCAAAACCTTATCCGATCATCGAGCCTTATCATGAATAATGTTTAGCTGATACCATATCATTGTCTATTGGATGATCCAAAAATCTAAATAATGTATGAAATAGCAGTATTACACTTTGAACAAAGGTTGTTTGATTTTTGATATCATTACTCTGGAGCACACTTGATGATGTATTGAACTAGAGTGGCAAGGAATGAGAATGATTTTTTTTTGTCTGTTGTCTTGAGGTTAATGGTCAATCTGATGCAAATATGTCACAAGACATGATTACCAAAGCAATATCAGCGATGACAGTTCCACATTTGCATCAGAAGGATGGTTAATCTTTGTTTGTTTATGCAAGAAATGCTCAGGTCATCTCGGTTCAATTATACCTCGATGCTTGTGTTCGCTTGCTATATCAAAAATCATGAAAGTGGTACTCAGGTCATCATTGGTGCTAATTTCCCCTTTGATGCTTGTACATACTTCCAACATTTTAAATGCTCTATGATGATTCAAGAAGGCTTATAACAGGCTCAACAAATTGTTTAGTTTCATTTAGTTGCATATTTGTTAGATCATTGTATATATCTACATATTGGATTCACATCAGTGTTTTGAAAGGCTGAATGAAAACATTAACGGTTGTCATATAGTTTTGAACTCTTTGTGGAGGACATTTAGACATTTGATTCATTTATCACTAATTCAATTTTATCATTGTCATCATCATTCTCATTTATCATTCATTCATTTTATCATTCATATCATTTATCATTATCGTTATCATTACCATTCTCATTTCTCATTTAATCATTTTTATCATTATCATTTTATCATTACCATTCTCATTTATCATTCATTCATTTTATCATTCATATCATTTATCATTATCGTTATTATTACCATTCTCATTTCTCATTCAAACATTTTTATCAATTATCATTTTATCATCATCATTCTCATTTATCATTCATTCATTTATCATTCATTCACTTTATCATTATCATCACCATTCTCATTTCTCATTCATTTTTCATTCACTTTATCATTATCATTACCATTCTCATTTCTCATTCATTCATTTTGTCATTATCATGTATCATCTATTATCATTTTATCATCATTATTATTCATTATCATTATCGTTATCATTATTATTTATCATCCATTATCATTTTATCATCATTATCATTTATCATCCATTATCATTTTATCATCATTATCATTTATCATTCATTATCATTTTATTATCATTATCATTTATCCATCATTATCATTCTCATTTTTCATTTATCATTTATCATTTATCATTATCGTTATCATTACCATTCTCATTTCTCATTCAATCATTTTTATCATTATCATTTTATCATCATCATCTCATATCATTTCATTTATCATCACACTGCCATTTTTACATAAACATTACCAAACAGCTCATTTATCTTTTCATCATTATCATTATCAGTATCACATTCATTATCTATCATTTTCCTATCACAATTTCATGATGCATTTCATACACACACTATTCATTTCTGCATTTGCTACAAAAATTCAAAAATCAACAAACTCATATATACATCATCGCAAATCATTGCATCTACATCATCCATTCACATCATATCATTAGATCATCCTGCATCATAAGATTAGTCCACAAAAACAATAAAGACATATCAAAATCCATCTCATATCATACATGCATAAAAGTAACATCCATATCACATCATAAATGCACAAACATATCATCATCAAAAACATCATCATTGCATATCATCGCTCATCAAAATAATACAAATGTCAAATGTCCAAAGACACTAAAAAGTTCAAAACATGATACATGAGATATGATCAAAACTTAATATACATGCCCTGCATATGTGCAAAATATATCGGTACCAAACAACTAGATGGTGGATGCCCCTGAAGGAGCTGGACTGGAAGGAGGTGGCCTGCCACTAGTCCCTGCATCAGGATCCCATCGAGGCCCAGTAACCTCTCTGCCATGTGTCAACGTCCGTGATCAGGTCCTCGTCCTGCTATGTGATCGGGGATAAGGCTCTCGCCACTCAGGAGGGCATAACTCCTCATATTGAACTCTATAGTACTCAGCCTCTCTGGCTACCTCAAATCCCTCTGCAATAGCCTCTCATAATGAGGTACTCTCTATGGTGCCCATAAGTCTCTGTGCCACACCCTCAGCCTCTAGTGCCCGCCGTCTAAGGGCATCCCTCTCTGCTACCAATTGTGTCACCTAGGAATAAGGGGCGGGCATCTGAGCCTGTACCTGTGCCTAAGCCGCAACCTGTGCCTGTGCCTGAGCCTGTATTTGTGTCTAGGTCTGTGCAAGCTATGCCTATAACTGCACTATCACACTCTGAGCCTGAGCTAGCTGACTCTATAGCTGTGTCTGCTGTCCCTAAAAGGTTTGCACCTGACCCTACAATGCATCTATATGTGCCTGCTGAGATGAGGATGACACCCTAATCACTGTCTGTGGTCTACCACCGGATCTGGCTCGCCGTAGAATCTACGCTCTTCCCAGACTATCCAACCTCTACTGCCTCTCCTCATCCCCATCATCCCCATCATCCCCGTCATCCGAACTATCCTCCTCCCCTCCATCTCTGCTCTCCTCCCCTCCATCTTCACTCTCCTCACTCTCCTCTCCCTCCTCCTCTCCTCTGCCCATAGCCTGCTCTCCACTGGCCACATCCCCCTATATCCCTGCCCCTGGCTGTGGCGCTACCCCAATCACCCGTGGCTCATCTGGCACTGTAAATCATGGGAATGGATGCGTATGAAAGTACTATGCATAATCCTCTGTCATCCCTGCATCCTGCACCTCTGGCCTGTCCGTCCATACCTCTGGCTGTAAGGTAGAATACTCTATATATGCTACCTGGTATCCAATGCATGGCCCCCATCCTAGATCACCCTTACACCGCCCATAATGAGCAACGCCCTGGGGCATACCCTGTGTAAATCCAAACTGTCTAAGGACCCGTAATGCCAGAAATCTCTCAATAATAAAGGGCGTCCGCCCTATTAGATATCGTGGTCTGCAAACAAAAGGCATCTCTAGTTGATCAGTTTCCCATGCCTCACAATCCGTGTAGGGTCTCCATATCACTACATCAATATCATCCAAAACCCATCGCTAATACTCTACCTCGCCTAGCTTTTGCTGGACAACGGCACCAGAATATGCATACACATAGGGCCTCCCTGCTGGCCTATCTCTCGTGCAAAGTGGTCTCATGACTGCAATGTGCTCCCACGCCCAGATTTGTAGAAGCGTCACTCCACTCACCAAGCTAGTGGATCCTTTGTAGATAACCTGATGGAGATCGTGATACATGTCAGCCAATACACAACTCCCCCAAGAAAACCTCTGTGGCTGTGCCACCAACCACTCTAGCATCCTACCCCATCCAACAACGAATCCCTTCGATCGATGGACCGATCCAAGGAAGCCTCCAATAAATGCAGCCAATACAGCAACTAAGGCTGGATACCTGCTAAAATCCTCCCAATCTATCCAGTAACCACATATGCTTGGATCGCCACATATCCGTCGTAGTGCCTCGGTACCACCAATCTCCTTGTGGTCATAAACCACAAGGGTACCAACAACTGGAATCCCAAGAATCTTGTACACATCCTCGGGCATCACACTCATCTCACCAGTCGGCAAGTGAAAGGTGTTATGCTCCGAGTGCCATCTCTCTGCTAAAGCGGTCAACAATCCCATGTTGGCTCGAATGCCTTGCGGCATCGCCAACAAAGGTCCCAATCCACAATCTGCTATCAACTGTAACTCGGCAGGGGTAAGCTCTCCTATCCACTCCCAACATAGTGGGAACTGCTCTCTAATCTGGAGGCTTTTAAAAGCCTCCTATTTTGTTTGACCATCACAAAGGACACATTAATCAGACTCATATCATGTGCTCTATCTATCCAACAAATTCAATCAATGACCCATATCAAGTGCTACATCAATCTATCTACATATCAAATCAATCTACTCTATCATCATTTACTATTTGTTTTTTTCTTTTTAGGAAAGCAAATTTATCAGCACACAAATTCTTTTCTATTTGTACTTCAATCATGAATGCAAATTTATATCCTCATTTTACTATTTGGTTTCTATCGTAGAAAACAAATTTATCAACTATCTACTCTCTTTTTTTCAATCGCGAGAAGCAAAGTTATCAAACACACATCAATCAATCAATCATTTTACTCTTTGTTGTTTGTCACAAAGTTATCAGCTATCTACTCTTTGTTTTCTATTTTGGAAACAAAGTTATCAGTTCTCTATTAGATTTTTCTATCATAACAGCATGATGCTACTACAATTCATCTATCTATTTACTAAGGAAGTAATTTAAAACATCATTTTTCATCACACAAGCATTCTGTGAAAAATTTCCTAAATGCGCTATTATGTTGCCCATATGCGCTAAAACACAAATGCGCTACAGTTTTTCTCATATGCGCTAAACTGTTTCCTCGATGCGCTAAAACTCAGGATGCGCTATTCTATCCTGCCTATGTTCCACTTTAACTCTCATATGCGCAACTCTATCAATTGCAAAACCCTTGCCCTAAATGCGCAATTCTGTGCCCTAAATGCGCTACAGGATCAACCTAGCCTATTCTCACCTAAATGCGCTACTCTATCTATCGGATGCACTAAAGGATCAATTTTTACCCTATTCCTATATGCGCTACGGAATTTCCTATATGCGCTAAAGAATTTGTCGAATACGCTAAAACTTTTCCTATATGCGCTAAAACGTGCGGAAAAAAAACTAAATCCGATCCAAAACATTTGTAAAATCGATCCAAAATGCAAAATTGGAAAGCATAAATGGTTGGAATCACTCACCGGTGGTCCATATGTAGCTGGTCTCTGGTATCGGCGCGCTCGCTCGAATCTATGCCTGTGCAATGGGATCTCCATCTCGCCAAGTCACTATCAGAGCTCACTTTTTACTGTAGCAGCAAGGTGAAAATGACACTTCCTTTTACCCCCTTTTACCTTATAAGGGTCTTTTAGGGTGGAGGTTAATGGCATTTTCCATTTCTTCCATATTATTTTCACTGGGCCATCACAAACATCATCTATCGGGAGCTAAATAACTGTTTCCCTATCATTCTCAATATCATCTTCCATGATTTACCTCCCGAGGGGGCATCATCAGCATAAAAAATTAGAAACATATTAGGGGAAAAAAAAAATATTTTCTTTGAAGCAATGCGTTTCATACATCACTTCAAAGAGGGGCAAAATGTATACACATAAAAATGGTCATGTCTATACAATTAATTAAATATTTATTATTTAATTAATTTATCTAAAAGTCCTCTACATATGATTAAATTTAATTAATTTAATTGTATTATTCATTCATCTTATTCTTCCTTCATGATTAAATAAATTTATTTTATTTAATTATTTTCATACATCCACTTAATTAATTAAATAAATACATTTTATTTATTTAAATTAATTATCACTGTTTTAAGTTAAATTAAATCTTTTGATTTAATTAGGTTTAAATATTGCCCTTTCTTCTATTTTAAATTCTTCTTATAATTAATTAAATATTTCATTTAATTAATTTCATAAAAGTGATTTAATTAAATAAATCTTATTTAATTAAAGATCTTCTGCTTTCTTTCTAAATCACAATTAGATATTTTTAATTGAAAAATCTTCTGAAATCTTCTCATATCATAATTAAATATTTTATTTAAATATGAGATCTTTTATTTTTTTCAAAAATCTTGATTAAAGCTTTCTTCTTATCACAAACTTTCTTCTGCTTTAAAAGTTTAATTAAATATTTCATTTAATTAAGAAAAAGATGAATATCCTCCACAAATAAATAATTGAATTTTTAATTCACTATTTATCATCTTTTAAATCTTTATTTTATTCTTTTAAAGAAAGATGATTTCTTATCTTATTATCTTCTTCTCTATTATAAAAATAGAAAAATCTTGTTTTCAAGTTTTCTTCTATTTTCTCTTCAGTTTCATCCTTCTTCAACCATTCGATCTGTCAAGAATTATCACAACCGTCAATCAACACAGCCAATCAGAATCATTCGAAAAACTCTATAAATACCTGTGTGAATCTAAGCATTGGTAATAGGCAATTAATTAGAGTTCATGCATTTAATTCATTTAGTATTCTCATATCATAGCATCATGTTTACTTCAAGCATATTAGTTCAATTCAATATCATAGCTTAATCTTGCATCATGCATCATATTTAAATCTCGTTCTTTAGGAAGACATTTTGTTGAGCCTAGCCTACAATCTGAGAGCAAAAGCTGGAATCAAAAAAAATACTGAAGATAAAAGACAATAGGACGACAATCGAAGCAAAATACTGAGTTTGCATTTATTTACTTTTTATGTTCTATTTTGATACAATGTCTTATTGGTGTGCTTGAATAGTATTTATTTAATTCATTATGCATATTATTTTCAATCACACAAATCCTTCATCGAAATAACATTTGAACAGATTCCTAGAACTAACAACAGAGCAGCAAATGCCATGGAAACAATTGGATCTTTGCTAGACATCCCCCTCAACGCTCCAAAATATGAATTCCTGATTGAGCAGTTTCTCGTGCTTGCATTCGAGGTACTAGAATCATAATATGTGTGTTAAATCGTTGGTCTTGGTGATCCTTGGTATCATGACATTTACGCATACCTTCGTATAGGAGTCATACCCGCCGACCTACCCTCAAACATAAAATGAACCTTTGTTAAAAAGGCATCCAGATTTGTCATCCTAGGTGATACCCTATATTGTAGAAGCATAGAAGGAACCCTACTACACTGCTTAAACGCTGAGGAGGCATTAACCACTCTAACTGAAGTACATAACGGTATATGTGGTTCACACTCGAGTGGAATAACCATAGTCAAGAAATTGCTGAGGATGGGGTATTATTGGCCCACAATGGAACGAGAAGCACATGATCATGCCAAAAAGTGTCCACAATGTTAGTAGCATGAGGACCTCATCCATGCTCCAACTCAAGAGCTACATCCTATCGTCACACCATGGCCCTTTTCACAGTGGGGACTTCATCTCATTGGAAAAATCATGCCCACTTCATCTAACGGCCACAAATTCATCATAACTGCAATGGAGTACATTACTAAGTGGGTGGAGGCCATACCCATGACGTACATAACTGGGAAGCATATTTCTAAGTTCATCCTGAACTACCTCATTTGCCGATATGGTGTTCCACAAGCCTTTATCTCAGATAATGGGACACCATTCAAGAATCAGGAGGTCTGTGACTTATGCAAAAAATTCAAAATCCAACATCGCTTCTCCACCCCATACTATCCCCAAGGCAATGGCCAAGCAAAAGCTATAAACAAAACCATTCTGAAAATCCTCAAGAAAATAGTCAATGATGCAGGTCATGATTGGCATTTGTAGCTTAATCCCGCCCTCTGGGCCTATCGAATCAGCATCCGCACACCCACCGGCACCACCCCTTTCTCCCTGGTCTACGGATCAGAAGCAGTACTCCCCATTGAGATCAAGATCCCATCGCTCAGAATATCACTATAGAACCTTATCATAGATGAAGAGTATTGAGTGTCAAGATTGAATGAGTTGGAGCTACTGGATGAGCGATGAATAGATGCTTTGAATCATTTGCAAGTCTATTAGAATAGACTCAAAAGGAGCTACAATAAGAAAATTAGAAGCAAGACGTTCCAATTCAAAGAACTGGTATTAAAAGAGAACCAGAGGAATGTCTCAAACCCAAGCAACAAAGGAAAATTTGAACCTAATTGGTTGGGACCATTTGTTATCACAGTAAGTTATAAGTCAGGGGCATATCAGTTATCAACACCCGAAGGGGAACCTCTACAAGAGTCCATGAATATGTCTCATCTCAAAAAAATTTATGCTTAAATATTTAAAGGTATAGAACCAAAAATTCAAAAAAATAGAAAATGTCTTGAAAAAATGGATACTTCGATGAAAACCTGGAAAATAGGCATCTTGGTAACAACAAAAAAAGAAAAAAAAAACAATTTAAAAAATCAAAAAATGATTAAAAACAAGAAGAGAAAAATCGTCCTCTAGTGAAAACCACTTGGTAGCACTTTGGACAAGTACCTTGGTGAAAACCGGCAAACAGTGCTGTAATAAGCACTTTCCATCCACCAGGATCTTTATGGCTTGTTCGCATTCATTACGCTTCCATCATCCATCGCATTTGGATCTACATCCATCACTCACCACCCGCATCCACACCATAGCTTGGTCATATTTTCGTATCATGATCTCTCTTAGTACTACTCGGCCCATCCTCAAGGTTAGTTTGGCCTGCCTTTATCAAAGTAGTCTATTGCATCATGCTAGGGGCATGTTCTCATCAAATCAGATTCGTGTATATTCTTAAAGTCCTAAAATAAAATAAAAATTCAAAACATCAAAACATCAGAAAATCCAAAAACATCAAAAAAAAATACAAAAACATCAAAATATCAGAAAACCCAAAAACATCAAAATATCAGAAAATCCAAAAACATCAAAACATCAGAAAATCCAAAAAATCAAGTCAGTCAAAAAATCAAAAAAATAGGGTCGTCTTGTTGAACTACGTCATCTCTGAGCTTGAACGTAGGCAAGGTTGATCTTTGATCATCCCCCGAGACATTTAGGTTAGTCCTATAGGAGTATGTCATAATAAACTGCCATCTCATCATGTATGTCATCATCTGTAAATCGATCAACTCGTCAATCGAACTACTTGGTCTCTGCGTGTATAACGTAGGCAAGACTAATCTGTTGATCAGCCCCCAAGACCCCTAGGATAGGTATTTAGGTTAGTCTCTTGCTCAAAATCTCAAAAAATCCCAAAACATTCATAAAATCAAAAAATCAAAACATTTGCAAAACCTTGAAAATATCAAAAACAGCTTCAAAACATTGCAAAATGTCAAAAAATCCATCCATCTCATCTCGCTTGCACCCACAATAACACCATTCATAATAAATGATCATCATCCTCAATCTTTGGTAAGACAATAAGAAACAAGTCTAGCAGGTCGAAAGTGAAAACTCAAAATGTCAAGTCTTAGGTCTAAGTTAGTGCATAAACAAGTCAGTCATCTCTTTCTATCGATAACTCATCATCCAAATTGGTCCCATATCAATCATCATTTAGAACGCTTTGGATAAATGAAATGACGTGCCACCATCCACTAACATGTCCTAGGATGAATCTTTCCTACAATGGGTATCATCTTTTGGCAATAGTTTCGGTTCTCATCCTTAGAAAACACATCCTCTTTTCGTTAGTGGTATTGAAGAGCATCAACATGTTTTTTTACTTTGTCTTTATCTTTTGACTTATCTTATTGCGCTCATTCCAAGGACTTCTCAATGATATCCCAATAGAGGATTTAGAGAAATAAGAATGAGGCAACAATCATTATCTTTTGTCTGCTATGCTTGTTGGACGTTCTTGTAATATAACCTTGGTGAATACTTGCTTTGTTAGGTATGTACGGAGGAGGTTTTGGACAACTTGTTGACTATTGCATTGATAGGTCTACCTTTCCATGTTTTGGTCTGAGGTGTTTTGAAACTTCTAAAGTGCATCCTAGCAAGGTTTCCATATGTCATGTGTGAACAAGGATACTCCTATCTGCTTGTCAAATCAAAGTCCATCACACTAGGTACAACACCATCCTGGTTTTTCTATACCTTGATGCTTCGTACCACATGCGTTATCAAACATAAGGGAATTGGACCTTTGAAAATCCCAATTCCTCAAAAAGTAATCATCATCATCATCATTTTCATTTGCATCATCTTGTGTCTTGTTGAAATGACTTCTTCTCTTCTTGCTCACCGCACTAACAAGGTACTATGACAGTTGATCATCACCATCGCCATCACCATCGCCATCGATCCTGCATCCACAAATCATTATCATATTGCATCAACATATCATATAGGAAACATATGCATTGCATTTCCACCATATTATAAAAGCACATCCATTTTATTACATTGCATCCATTCCTTGCATCACATTACATTTATCATATAAATCATTGGATAACATTTTCATAAGCATTTCATAATCATTTCACCATTATCACACACTACATAATCATAAACAAAAGGTATATAAGCATTATAAATAATTCATTTGCATACATACTTGCATAACATCATGACATCATCTCACCACATTATGTTCATATTACACTACGCATCATCATACCACTTTGCATTAACATAACATTGCATCATATTAAATGCATCACATACATTACATCATCATTTAATATGTTTAGGATAATAAAATTTGTTATTCTAAGCATCTTAAAAAACCATCTCATTTGCATCATATCACGACCATCGCATTCATATTACATCATCCATGTCATCTCATAAATAGCATCATAAACCATTCATTGCATAAATCATTCCACATAAGCATAAATAGAAAACAATCCATCACATACAAAACATACAACCATCCATAATTAATTCATGTACAAACGGGATTCAAATATCATCTCATAGCACTATAAATCATTCCCATATCATTTTGCATATTACATTTCATATCACATATCACATCATCATTTGCATCAACATAAATAGATCATCATATAGACAACATCATTACGCATCACATAAATACATCTGCATAATATAGATTTGTTAGTCATAATCATAATGCATATATCATCGGAAATAAGTACATCCATAAATACATCATATAGCAGCATATAAGCATCATATAACATCATTACACAACATGTATAAATAAATCATCAATCCATGCATAAATAAATGGTACACATCACATCACATCAAAATCATCATCGGCTCATATATATATATATATATCATCAATAACACAACTATGATAGTACAATAATAAATCGAATCACTGTACATGTATGTCAATCAGTACAAAAGGCCCATTGGGCTATAAAAAATGAGCCCATAAGGCACAAAAGTATCGTAGCATCTCGATCAAGCTCTATCCTTGTGTATACTGCCCTTGCCTCTATCACTGTGACCCTCTGCTGGTCTGTAGCTAGTCCGCTCTAAGTACTTTGGGACCCATCCTCCTCTAGGTATGACCTCATGATAATGCCTTTGATAGTACTCAGCTTCTTGGATGACATCCCTGTAAGACCGCACGAACACTATACCCTGGGAGGAGGAGGCTGCCATGCTCTCTAGTTGATGTCTCCTACCTAGCTCTATGGTTGCCTATAGCTCTGTAGCTTGTCTCTGTTGTACGGCCTGATCCCTCTTGGCCCTGAGCTGCTCTCTCTTGACCCTAGCTTGATCTCTCTCGGCTGTCATAGTCTGTACCTAGGTCTGTAACTACGCAATCAGTGCATCCTGAGAATCCACCTATTCTGTCAGTTGCACCTGGGGCTGTACTTGAGGCTACACCTGAGGCTAATCCTCGCCCTGTGGTGGTACACCTGGTGGCACCTGCAACTGGTCTGGAAGCTATCCTGTCGAACATCATCCCTTCGTCCTCATCCTCCCCCTCTGCCTCTAACTCTCTGCAAATCTAGGACTGCTCCTGGAATGGTCAACTGAAGCGGAGGCCGAAACCAATCCCTATAGGCCTGTGTAGTGTCTGGATCTGTAGACCCCTGATCATAAGCCCACGGTTGGGCTACCAACTGCCTAAAACTATCGACCACCTCTGAAGTAGGAATATACCACCCCCATGAAACCTGTGTCATGGTGCGGGTGAAGATGACTATATAATCATCATCAGGGAAATCCTACGGCCCCTCGAACTGACGCTGCACACACTCGGGAAAGTACCTCTCAATCATGGTGTGCTCCTGCCCCTGCATAAAATGGTCCTGGTAGCAATAGAACAACTAATCATAATTGTCAGCCCATCTGGGCCGACCAAGGTATGGTCACCAGGTGAAAACCTGCATCTCATCAAGAACCCTCCTCCAATAGGGGTCCTGTGCTCACCGGTGTGTGTGAAGGACACACCACCTCTGTAACGCCACACAAGGGGATCGTCTGGTAGCATCAAAACTAAAACAACGCGTGGACGTAGCACAACAATGTGCTCCAACGCCCAGACGTGAAGAAGTGCACCCCTACTCCCAGTGCTCTGTCGTCCATGTACACGTACTCATGCAGGTCTTTGTATAAGGATGCGAGAAGCACAGGCCCACAAGCAAACGAACTGGCCTGTCTCGAACCATTCGCTCCTAGCAATATCCCTAGCCAAGACTGAAGTATCAGTCTCGTCTATCAGGGGCAATGAGACTTGAAATGATGGATGTAATCACCCAGCAGTAGGGAGGTGCTAGGATCCTATGTCGCTCGAGCTCTATCTGTCTCTCGCAAAAAATGATGTCCTGTGTGGTGAGAAATCTATGGCAGGCCCCGCGCCCCTCATCCATGTCAAAAATGACCCGTCGGCCATGAATCGACAATTGCAAAATAGGCCAAACGTCCTCTAAGGTGACGGTGGCCTCGCTAGTGGGAAGATGAAAGGAAGAGGTATCGCTGTGCCATCTCTCGGCCAACACTGGCAGCATCCCTAAGTGAGTGCGAATAGGTGTTACATAGGAAATATACCATAACCCCGCGATCCAGAGTCGATCTTGGTCCCTTTCGCTCAAGTCGCACAAAAAACCAGACAAGTTCCGCGAGCTGTGCTAACGGGAGTAGAGATCCCTCACCGCGTCTTGCATCAAGGAAGGTCACCATGTTAAATTTTTTGAAATATTCTTCGCTGAACATTCAAGAAACTTCTCTAGCGGTGTGACCTATGAAGGCGTCACAATTTGATTTCTAATCAAACTCCGACGCTAGGGCTTAAAAGAGAAAAATAACACCGTCGCAGTGCACTTTCCCTTCTAGCGGTGCACTTTGAGTAGAATCAGGACCACCGCGTCGCACTTTGCAAACCGCCCTACTAGCCCTGAGCTCAGCATCAGAATTTTCAAACTCCAAACTACACCGCTGCAGTGCAATATCACACCACGCGACGTAGTTTGATTTCCGAGTGGTGCTATATAGCACCACTACAGACGGACCGACCTTTAAAAGCATTAAATGAAGCAATAAATGAAAAATGAAGCTCAGGTAAGGGTCACCTACCAGTGCCCCGATGCCAGGTGGCCACTGGTACATCCAAACTAGATCAAAAATGTGCAGGGGAAGCTGTCATTGCGCCATATCGTCAGGAGGTTAGAGCTTAAATCTCAAGGTTACTATTGGAAGTGTATGAAAATGACTTGAAAGTGACCCCTCAAGCCCCTTTTAAGCTTGAAAATTAAGGGTTTTTCACCCTGATTGGCTATCTTGCTAGGGTTTTGGACCCCCGAACCTATTTTTGTCTAGTTGAGGCCTGTTTTACATCGTTTTATTATGTTTTGACACGTTTTTGGCCTCCTGGAGCCTTTTCGGACCTGTTGGGCACTTTGTCCTCTTTTTTCATGAGATCACCCAAAAATTAAATTTTTTGTCCAATCTCTCAAGGGGGCATTATAATGGCATGTTTTCTCTTGCCAGGTAGCAGTGGAGCAAGTTTTTAAATAACAAAAATTTGGCTTTGATCGAGATTGTTTATTCTTTGAACCAACACAACAAGTGCATTGCTTCAAAGAGGGGAAAAATGTAGACATGTAAAATATACCGATTGACATTGTGCATCTGATCCTGAATACTAACATCGTTTCTTCCTGAATCATCCCTCGATCTAACCATTTAATCAAATCTCCTTATCTAATTAAATTCATCAAATATTCCTCTCTTAATTAAATAAATAATTTTATCTAATTAAGTCAATCTCTTTTGTTAATTAAATCAACCCATCTGATCTAATTATCCCTATTCAATTAAATAATTAATTTTATTTGATTAAATCTCTAAAGTCTATCCATTAAATTAAATAAATTAAAACCTTATTTGATTTAATCTAACACCATCTCTTTTAATTAAATAAATCAAAATCCTTATTTAATTATTATCTTATCATATTGCTCTCTTATTTGATTTAAATAAATCTATAAATTTGAGTCAAATAGGTCACATCATCTAATCTCCTATTAAATTAATTAACCCTTGATTAATTTAATTCTTATCATGTCACATGCTCTAGATTTTGCAAGTTGCACATGAAAATAGATTTAATTCATTTATTAAATCTCTATTTTCCTCACAAGGCATCTTTGGAATATTCTCCAAATTTGAATTCAAAAATTCCAAGTCAACATGTACATCCAACAAGGCAATAACTTAATTTTACATGTCCTTTGTCTTGATCCAAGTGGAATTTATTGCATTTTCCCTTCCCTCTTGCAAGTCATTTCAACAAATTTGAAATTCAACTATATGCATTTATTGGCACAATCCCCAAATCTTGCACATCCTCCATCTACTCATAGATTGACAAGTGGCATCATGCCATTGGATGAATTTTAGTCCCACATTGCTCAAATTTGGACATTCATCCATCTTGGCATTCTATAAATAAAGTGCCCATATCCTCATTTTATCATCCACAAATTATGCAAAGTTATTATGCTAAAATATTTAGCCATTTCCATCCATCACCATTGAGTTCTTAGTTAGGTTTTTGCAGATTTTTGTCTTGGAGCTCTCATCCTTCATCAACAAAGTGGATCAATCATCATCAACATATCAAACTTGCATCTTAGGAATTGGGAAAGGGCCAATTTTCACATCAAATTGGCACCAATTCCCCCATGGGATCATGTGTTTGCTATTCTAATTAGGATTGAATCTATATTTTCTTGTTTCATTGTGTTCTTTATTGATTTATTTCTTAATTTGAAGTTTGTAAATGGATTTCATGGGGAATCCTTGTTCATGCTTGCAATCTCTAACTTAATGTGTTTGTTATTATTGTTTTGCAGGTATTAGGATTGGGGTTCACACACCACGTAAGTGAAATTATTTATTATGAAAAGTACATACCTCAATTAGGCTGAAGGAGGGACACTAGGTCCACTACCTTCGGCTGCAGGAAGCTCTGAGTGCAGAGTGAATTGTTGCAAGAACTCTTCTTTAGAAACTAGCTTATGGTATAATCTGAGGTGATGACCATTGACAAGTAATTTGAACCTGACAGGGTCAATGGTGGTGAGCTAAACAACTCCATTAGGAAAGACCTCAGCAACTTCGTATGGTCCTAGCCACCCTATCTGCAATTTTCCTACATTTTCCTGGTATCGTGAATCATAGAGCAAGGTCCAATCTCCTTGTTTGAACTTCTTGTCCTTGATAAATTTGCCATGCCACTTGATCCTTTTATTCTGCACTACTTTGGTGTGTTGTAGGGATGCTCTTCTTATCTCATCCAAAGCATTTAGCTACATGATTCTTTCTCTCTATGCTTCAGAAATATCCATCCCTAAATCCATTGTAGTTCATAGAGTCTTATGTTCAAATTCAATTGGAATCATAGTTGTCTTTCCATACAACAACTCAAATGGGGTGAAGCCTGTAGTTGTTTTCCAGATTGTCCTATAGGCCCAAACAACTTTTGGTAATATGTTTTCCCAATCCTTTCTATGGACTACTGTCTTAGTCAAAATGGCTTCAATTTCTCTGTTGGTCACCTCAACTTGGTCATTAGCCTGGGGGTGATAAGGAGTAGAGTTCATGTGCCTTATGTTATACTCATTAACTAGTGTTGCAACAAGAGTTAATGTAAATTGAGCTCCTTGATGAGTCACTATTTCTCTTGGGACTCCATATCTTGTGAAAATATCCTCATAAATAAACTATGCAACCTTGTTATCACTTGCATGCTTCATGGCCTTAACTTCTACCCATTTTGTTACATAATCAGTGCATACCAATATATAAGACTTACCATTTGATGGAGGGTTAGTTGGTCCCACAAAACTCAATCCCCACTTGTCAAAGGGAGTGATTACTACCTGAGGGAAAAGTGGCATCTCATCAGATCTAGTTGGTTTGCCCATTCTTTGACATCTATCACATTTTAAGGTATACCTTCTTGCATCCTTGTGGAGTGTTGGCCAGTAATACCCTGTGTTCAATACCTTCATTGTTGTCCTTTTTGCTGTAAAGTTTCCTCCACATGGTTCATTATGACATGCATGAAAATTTTTATATGTCTCATCTCCTCTCACACATATTCTCATGACATGGTTAGGTCCAGTATAAAACAAACATCCAACAATCCAAGAGAAAGGAAAAGATTTTTCAACGAGTTCCCTTTTCTCTTTTGGGGAGAAGTGAGAAGGAACTCTACATGTGAACAAGTAATTGGCTATGTTAGCATACCAGGGTATATACACTGAGAGAGAATAGATGCTCATCAAGAAAAGAGTCATCTATAGGCCGATTGTCTTCTGATGTAGTTAGCCTTGAAAGAAAATCTGCAACAACATTGGCCTTCCCTGGCTTATCCACAATGGCTATGTCAAACTCCTACATCAAAAATAACCATCTTGCAAATGTACCTATGATCAAAGGTTTATTCATGAGATACCTAATGACTGCATGATTAGTGTGCACAAAGATTTGGTAGCCCATTATGTAATGTCTGAATTTTTTCAGTGCATAGATTAATGCCAGCATCTCTTTCTCTGTCAATGTATAATTGAATTCAGCTCCTTACAAATTTTTACTAACAAAGTAAATAGCATTTTGAATAACTCCCTCTTTCTATCCTAAAACTGCTCCTATGGCATAATCAGATGCATCAATGTGGATGTGGAAAGGAAGCTCCCAATTGGGTCCCTTGAGTACAGGAGTATGAGTCAAAGCTGCCTTCAAGTCAAAAAATGCCTTGTCACAAGCTTCAATCCACTAAAATTCAACATCTTTAGTGAGAAGGGCATACAATGGTGCTGCTACTTTGCTAAAATCCTTGATGAATCACCTATAATATCCTGCATGACCCAAGAAACTCCTAATATCCTTCTATTTTGTAGGTGTAGGAAAATTTGTGATTACCTCAATTTTTGCAGGATCTACTTGAATTCCCTTGTGTGCGATGTAGTGGCCAAGAACTACACCCTCTTGCATCATCATGAAACACTTTTCACTATTTAAGGACAATTTTTGATCTTCACATCTCTGTAGGACTCTCCTGAGATTTTCCAATGCTTGATTAAAATCAACACCATAAGTGGTGAAGTAATCCATATAAATCTCCATGCAATCATGAGAAATTTATGAGAATATGCTAATGACTGCCCTCTGGAAAGTTGCAGGTGCATTGTACAAGCCAAATGGGAGTACCGAATAGGCATAGGTCCCCCATGGATAGGTAAATGTGGTCTTCTCCTAGTCTTCTGGTGCAATTTGGATTTGGTTGTAGCTGTTGAATCCATCTAGAAAAGAGAAGTATTGCTTTCCTGCAAGTGTGTCCAAAACTTGATTAATAAAGGGTAAATGAAAGTGATCCTTCTTGGTGGTAGCATTAAGTTCCCTATAATCAACACAAACTCGCCATTTCCCTCCTTTCTTGAGCACAATCACCAATGGAGACACCCACTGACTATCTAAAATGGGGTAGATAAATCTTGCATCTAGCAATTTCTCCAGTTCTCCTTTCACAATCTCTCTTAGTGCAGGGTTAATTCTTCTTTATGGTTGTCTTACTGGAGTGCAAGCATCTCTAATATAAATTCTATGTGTACAAATTTTAGGATCTAGTCCCTTCATATCATGATAATCCCATGCAAATGCATGTTGATGGGTCCTTAATAGGCTTGCTAATAAAAATTGTTGTTCTTCATTCAATTTACTATTAACATTCAGATATTTTCCCTCTGATACTTGGACTTGTGTAGTTAACTCTATCATGGTTGCTTCATTAATACAAGGTACCTTTAGTTCATACGGAAAAAATGTATGGAACATAATTTTTGCTGCAGGAAGTCTATTTGTAGGGACAATGGTTATAGGAATAGTGGTTGCAGGAAGATCATTTGCAGGAAGAATGTCTGCAGGAACAGGGGTTGCAGGAAGAGCAGGCAGAAGTGTCCTGATCAAAGTAGAAGATGATGCTCCCTCCACTTCATAATGGTTATGAATGATATTAGCCAACACTTCATCCTCATCTTGGATCTACATGAAAGAGCTTCTACCTACCATCATAAGCTACGCCACATAATTAACTTCCTCAGCCTCCTCACCAACATGGGGCCAAACAAGATTATCTTCATCATGAGATGGTTGAGCAGGTGGATAAAGAACAAAAAGTTTAGTACTCCTTCCATCTAAAATGGTCATGTCACCTGACTAACATCCAATGTATGCATCTGCAATTGCCAACCAAGGCCTTCCAAGAATGATGGGATACTCACCTAGTGTAGCCTTAAGAGAAAGAATCATAAAATATGATGGGTATTCCCAGGAGTCTATAACTACCACAAGATCCTTCACTACGCCATCAGGCTTAATAGTAGAACTATTAGCAAGCTGCAGGATAGTAGGAGTAGATCTCATGCTTGCAATATTTAGTTGTTGTAGGATGTCCTTAGTCATTACATTTATTGCTGCCCCTAAATCAATCATAGCATTCTTCACTTTGATTTCGTTTATGAAAACTACCACCATAGGACTACCTGGGTCATTATACTTGGGAATAGTCACTTTTCCCAACATGATATTAGCTAGCTGGCCCACCACATGGACTGTAGTTGGGTCTCTCTTCTTCCTTCCTGACTTCTTAAGACAAGCTTCCTTGATAGCTTTGTCGTAGATTGGAACATCCTTTATGGCCTGAAATAGGGGTATCTGAACACATATATGCTTTAGCTAATCCAAGATGCCAAAAGTGGTATCCTCCTTTTCTTCTTTCTTCTTTGCAACTTCCAACCTCTGAGGGAATGGTGGTTCTTGCTCGGTCTGCTTAGCTTGAATTGGTTTAGGATTTTTTATGTGCAATTGTCTGAATGGGATCATTCAGAGGCTCCCCCTCCTCTTCCATAGAAATCTCAGTGATAATGGGCTTGGAAGGGCCTGGTAGAGTGGTTCCTGAATGCAAATGGATATCTCTTACACTCACAACATATGCAGGGAATTGATTTGAATCAGTAGAGTATATAGGTTGTTGTTATGGTTTGTTATTTGGGTTGGGTGTGGGATGAGCTAGTAGCTGAGTGGGTTTAGGTGCATTTGATATTGAATTAGCAGGTGGAGGCATTAGAGCAGGCTACTAGGGCTGAGAAGGTGATTGCATGTAACTAGTTGTCTAAGTAGGCCATTGTTATCCTCCTCTCCATTGATTTGTTTGCTGCCAATTTCCTGGAGGTGGTTGCCAGTGCCCTTGAAATTTTTGCCAATTCCCTTGAGGTGAAGAACTTTGATGACTGGGCCAAGAATTTGGAGGGTTACTCTAAGGTTGTGATGGATATCCTGCATAACTAGGTGGATATGGGGGTTGTCATTGGTTTCCAGATGAATAGGAATTAAAATATGGCCTAGAATAGGATAGTGGATCTGGTGGCATACCTTGTCTTGGAGCCCAAGGATTCCTTTGTGCAACATAGTAGACTTGGTCTTCTTCAATTTGGATTGGCTTGAACTCAGATGGAACTTTCATGTTTTCCGGGTTAGCTACCATCTTACATTTGTAGTCCTTCTTCTTTTGTCTGCAGTGGGGGCAATACTCTATCAACATTTCCTCTACCTCCTCTTGCTTCTTCTTGGCCTAAAGTGTATCTAGCTGAGTAGCTAGATTATTTATAATATCTTTCTTGAAATCCACCAGCAAATGAGTGATCTCCATTCTTGAAACTCCACTGGTAGTTGACTTACCCATGGAAGATTGATAAGCTCTCCCTTTCTTTAACGTTTCCCTAGAGTAGTTTTGGAATATTTTCTTGATATCATCCCAGGGAACTTGGCTGATATCTCCTCCTCCCATAAGATCCAAGGAATCAATGCAGCTATCATTGGTTCCTCTTAGGAAAAGCAACTTTTGTGAGTCTTCATTAAGTGTATAGTGTGGATATTTTTGTAGGAAAAACAAAAACCTTGCAATGTAGTCTTCCAAGCTCTCATCTTCCTTTTACTGCATCCTGAAAATGTCACCTCCTCTCATGTCACAACCCTTACAATATTCCTTGTATTTCTCAAGGAATTTTGTCTTCATGTCTTCCCAATTTTCCACAGTATCTATGCATAGGCTCATGAACCATCTTAATACAGGCTCTTTCAAAGTGGTGGGGAATAACTTAAGCCGATGGGCATTAGTAGTATAATCATAACTCCTACAGAGTATGTCAAACTCAAATAAGAAGATATCAAGATCTTTTGTGACAAGTACATAAAAATTTGGGAGTGCTGAAGCAGGGATATTCTTAATGTTGTCAACTTCGTTCTGATGGGAAATGGGAAAAGGAAAAGCTGGTTGGTTAGGTTTGTTCCCATTTGCATCACCCATGTCTACTTGATGTGGTTCTAAAGCAAGGGGGTTCTCAAGCTGATTTGGATATTTAGAGGAGACTTCAGGACTAGTCAGATCAGGATATGCATCAACAAAGGGGTGTAGATCTTCTTCTTCTTCTGATAGATTATGATATTCAACTAGCTGGAATGGATTAGGATTGTTAGGAAGAAATCTCCAATAAGAATCACTTTTCCTTCCTCTATGCATGCGGTATTTCTCACTATTAGTCAGCTCACAAAAAAAATTGGTAATGAATAAGGGGGTCATTACTTCCTAAAAGAACAATTTCTAGAAACATTACAACAAGAAAACTAACAATGACTCCAAAATAATCCCTAGTTTGACACCATCTTTGGTAACGATGCCAAAAATGTTGGCCTCCAATGATTTTAATAGCTAAGCCTTTACAACCATGACTCATAGATTGGACATCTAACTTGAATAACTATATCAATCATCATGAAGGTGCATTTAAATTGTCAACCCAGGGACGTGAACTTGAAATGGGCCAGCACAGTATGTGCACTAGGAACTCTCAACTAGCCTTTTCTATTTTATAGCCAAGAAAACACAATACTGAAAGTAAATTGCTTGAAAAGGAAATAAAGAAAATATTGAACATCAACCAACAACTATGCTAAGCTAAAATGCATAACAGGAATAAAATATCTGAGCAACAAACAGGAAACTACTCTATCTGCTTTGGCTATAGGAACAGACACAGAATGGACTTCTAGTGGTTGCAGGAACAGTCAATGCCATATTTCTAACTCAGTACTAAACAACAAATGATACTAAACTAATGCTAAACTAATAAGATAGATTACTCACCAAGTGGGCCCCCTTGGATAAGTATCCTCTAAACTAACAAGAACTTAAATGCTTGAACTCATAACTTTATTTCATTCATTGTAAATCATGCATACAAAGAGTAATGTATTGAAACTGGAAAATGAGAGTACAATGTCAAATCATGCAACCTCCTGAAGAAGGAGCATCAAATCATTATTTATACTATAGCTAAACAAGGCAGTCAACTCCATGAATGGGAGGATGCCATTTAGGAAAAAAAGGGGAAAGTGGAGCAATGGCGGTTATGCATGCATGGAATCTAGTCAGACATGCAAGTCAAACGCAGACCCATCACAGCAGTAACGCCAATGCATGCTCGATCATTAAGGTCCACTATAAGGGGGTTATGTTCAGTTGCATGAAGAATCTTTGCTGTCGGCTTCCTTTGACTTGGAGTGATTCCTCAGCTGGACATTATGGTGCATGCCCAGTTGGCGATGTCTTCCTCAACTTGGCACATTAAATTTGCATGGCAAGGTCAGTACACATAATAACTACACATCTATAACCACTCTAAGAAACATTCATTAACCACATGCAAAATCAATATAGATAGTTCACATATTATGCCAAATATCATTAAAGCTTGCAAGGATAGGATAATATCAAATGTCAATGGTTTGAGAGAAACATTATGAAAATACCAACATTTAACATTAAAGACCATGATATCTATGAGCAAATAGACTATAGATTCTACCCCAAAACTAGACCAAAAACTACACTCATCATGGTGCTGCCCCCAAACCCCCATTAAATAATTTGAGGGGGAACCACACCAATAAAAGTGGATAAAATTTAACCTATGAGTTTGATTAGGCTCCATATAAAAACAATCTCCCACTTGGAGACTGATTAAACTCCACACCATATCATCTCCCGCTTGGAGACTAGTCATAACACCGCTGACCCTATAGCTCCCACTGGAAATAAGCACCCTGGACCCTACTATTGTGATTTTATTGTTTTCAATCTTGAAGACCAACCGAAGCTGAAGAGGGGCTTAGTTTCTCCCTTGTCACTGCCTTTGTAAACATATCCGCTAGATTGTCATTTGTATGTATCTTTTCCAGCCTTAACTGTCCATCATCCAACACCGACCGAATGAAGTGATACCTCAACTATGTGTGTTTGGTCTTTGAATGTAAGGAAAAATTCTTTGCAAGATGTATGGCACTCTAACTATCCATAAACAAATAATTTTTGGCTTGTTTTCCCAATTCTTCTAGGAAAGATTGCAGCCATATCATCTCCTTAATTTCCTTTGTTGCAACTACATACTTTGCCTTCGTGGTGGATAAAGCAACCACCTTTTGCAACTGTGAGATCCAAATCATTGTTGTCCCACCTACAATAAAGACATAACCTATAGTACTCCGCCTAGTATCAATATCCCTTTCCAAATATAAGTCTACATAACCTACTTAATCAATTTTAAAGCCTCCAAAACATAAATTTTTATTGGATGTATGTCGCAAATACCTGAGAACCCATTTTATTGTATTCCAATGCTCCAATCCGAGATTACTCATATACCTGCTTATGAATCCTATAACATGTGCAATATCCGGTCTCGTGCATACCATGGAATACAATAAACTTCCTACAATTGAAGCAAATGGTATTTTGGACATTTTATCTTCCTCCTCTTGTATCTTTGGACACATCTCCTTAGTCAATTTCAAATGACTAGGCAAAGGTGTGCTAACAGCTTTTGCATTCTCCATATGGAATCTCTGCAACACCTTTTCAACATAATCAGCCTAAGATAGAGTCAATTTTTTGTTCTTCCTATCTCTACAAATTTGCATACCAAGGATTTGTTTTGCTGCCCCCAAATCCTTCATAGCAAATGAATTTGCTAACTGTTGTTTTAACTCACTTATGTGATCCATGTTAGACCTTACTACAAGCATGTCATCAACATATAAACATAAAATAATATAGCTATCATTATCTGACCTCTTAAAATAAACACAATGGTCAAAATTACACCTATTGTAGCCTTGCTCAGCCATAAAACTATCAAATTTCAAGTACCATTGTCGAGGTGCTCGTTTCAAGCCATATAAACTCTTCTTCAATCTGCACACCAATTTCTCCTTACCCTTGACCTCAAATCCTTGGGGTTGTTCCATATATATCTCCTCCTCCAAATCACCATGGAGAAAGGTGGTTTTCACATCTAGTTGTTCCAAATGCAAATCTTCAGCAACCACAATTCTTAAAACAGTACGAATAGAAGTCATCTTAACAATTAAAAAAAAATCAACAAAATCAATGCCTTTTTTTTGTGAAAAATCCTTTTACAACTAACTTGGCTTTAAATCTATTCTTACCTCCATCTTTCTCTTTCAGCCTATAAACCCATTTGTTTGGTAAAGCCTTTTTACCAGCAGACAACTTACATAATTCCCAAGTCCGATTTTTCAGCAAGGAGTCCATTTCTTCTTTCATTGCAAGCTCCCACTAAACCTTTGTATCCACCTGCATAACTTCATCATACCCTTCCGGTTCACCAACATCTATTAAAAAAATAGAATACAAAGAGGGAGAGAACCTTTTAGGAGGTCTACTTGGCCTTGTTGACTGTCTAACATTCACTAGAGTTTGTAGTATTTCTTGTTGTTGTTGCGGAGGATGAGGAACTACTGGAACATCACTATCTAGAGTATCATCCAACGCCACAAAATCCTTTTCTTTCTTCTCATGTGTTGTTGCAACTGATCTTTGTACAACACCTTCTCATTGAATACAACATCCCTACTTCTCACAATTTTTAGATTTTCAACATCCCAAAGCCTATAATCAAATTCATCAATGCCATGTCCAATGAAGATACATTTTTTTGATTTTGCATCCAGCTTGGTTCTATTTTCAAAATCTACATGTGCAAATGCTTCACATCCAAAGGTTTTGAGAAAAGAATAACTCACCTTTTTATATGTTCATGCTTCCTCTGGAATACCACGACCCAAAGGAACTGAAGGACCTTAATTAATTAAATATACAACGGTATTGACAACCTTTTCCCACATGTTTAAAGGCAGCCCAACATGCAATCTCATGCTCCTTGCACACTCCATTATTGCCATATTCATGAGCTCAGCCACTCCATTTTCTTGTGGAGTCCCTAGAACCATTTTTTGCCTATGAATTCTATTAAAGGAACAATAATTCTCAAATTCTTTGCTGCAATACTCACCACCATTATCAGATTTGAGACATTTTAATCTTTTGTCTGTCTCATTCTCAACCAAGCTTCTCCATTTCTTAAATGTTTGAAATACATCAGATTTATGTCTTAGGAAATAAATCTAAACCTTCCTAGTTGCATCATCTAAGAATGTAACATAATACCGAGAGCCATCAAGAGAAGATACCTGAGTTGGTCCCCATACATCTGTATGCACAAGCTCCAACTTTTCATCCTTCTTTTTCTTCCCATCCTTGAGAAACTATCTTTTGTTTTCCATACACAACTTTCATAGAAATCCATATTAATACATTTCGTACCTAGTAAAACTTTCATATAATGAAGTAATTTCATACCTTTTTCACTCATATGTCTAAGTCTATTATGCCACAATGTTGTCTCAAAACCTACATCAACTATTTTAGTCTCTTCCTATGAACCCATGACAATTGTTCCTGAACCTGTTTGGTTTTTCTCTACAACAACTAAAGTAGAAGGAACAATATGACCTATACAAAGATATAAGGTGCCTACTTTCACACCTTTTGCTACTATTAAGGCACCTCTTGAAACCTTCCAAGTTTTATCACTGAAAGTAACTATGCAACCTTCATCAGCTAGCTGCCTTGCTGAAATTAAATTCCTACTCAGCCTTGGAATGTGCCTTACCTCTTTTAGTAGCCAATGATTCCCATTCTGAAACTTAATCTTAATTCTTCCCTTTCCAACAATCTGACATGGTTTTTTATCTCCCAAATAAACCAACCCAGAATCCCCTTGGACATAATCAAGAAAATAACTTTTATGGGGCGTAGCATGAAATGAGTCCCCCAAATCTAAAACCCATGAATCATCAACATTATCTAAGGAAAGAATTAAAGCATCATCTTCAGATTTATTACTTACCACATTTGCCTCCTTATTGCCTTCTTGTTTGTCTCCTTTATTCTTCTGAGATCAACAATCTTTCTTCAGATGACCTGGTTTCCCATAGTAACAACAATCCTTCTGTCCTTTGGATTGGGACCTCTTGTCCTTTGATTTTCCTCATGACTTCTCATGATCTCCAAAACCTTTTCCTCTCTCCTTTGATCTTCCCTTTCTTTTTGCATTCAAAACATTACCTAATGTGGATCCACCTGAGCTTTTCCCACAAATTTCCTCACTCAAAATAACACCAACAACATCATCAAATTTAAGGGTATTTGAACTAGAAATAGAGTTACTAACCGCCATTACCAAACTATTCCAGCTTTCAGGCAAAGAACATAATATCAGGAGAGCTCTAATTTCTTCATTGAATTTTACATTTGCATAAGTCAATTGACTGGTAATTGTATTAAACTCATTTAAATGATTTGTCACAGATCCACCTTCAATCATTTTCAAATTAAACAAATGCTTCATGAGAAATACCTTATTTGAGGCTGAGGGTTTTTCATACAATTTAGCCAAATCTTTCATCAGTTCATCTATTGTCTTCACTTCTATTATATTGAATGCCACAGATGGTGTCAGACACAACTTGTAAGGAAAGCTAAGGTGTGGAAACAACTCTCCTAACGTCAAAACCTTAGGGAAGAATGCAGAGATACTTTTAAATTTTCAATTACAGTCCAATTAAGATACACATGAAAGAAATAACAGAAATAGAGAATATAACATACACAGATGAACACCAGATTTACGTGGGAAAACCCTTATGGGAGAAAAACCAACCACACCAAGAAAAGCCTCTTTGTATTACAGTAATGGAATTACATACATAGATCAGAGTTATCTTTCTGATGTCAATTTACAATAGCAGAAATCCTTGATCAACTTTGTACAGAACATTCAAATTACAATGCTCTCAAAATTGAATTCACATTGATCACACATCGAACTATTCATCCAAATGTTACCAAACCGATCATAATCTTCAATCTTTGAGTATATCCATGACGCCCATGGTATGTCGATCTTCCTCTCAGTAACGACCGCAATAGTCCAACTGCTAGCAGTTCCCATTCTACTCCCTGATTGGTTGAGGACAAACCACGTAGGATAGTCAATTGGTCAAAGGTGTTCAAAATCTATT
>VDFB02098803.1:0-13644 GCA_007258455.2 Sequoia sempervirens
TTAATCTCAGTTAACTTGGTTTGCATGGACAGATAACAAGTAGCTACATTCAGTTAATAGATGGAGGATCAATCATGTGTGTTGATTTGCATGAGTTGGTGTTAGATATGTTTCAATTAGCAAATATTAACTTGGGCTCACTTTGGGCGCCCAAGTTGGGATCTTTGAGTTACAACTAATGCATGGTGAAGATATTTCCAATGTTGAGTTAAGTGGGTCCTATTTTGGACGCCTTCCTTGAGGATGAGCTTGTTGGAGATATTTTTGATGACTACGAGGTTAACACTCCAGTGTTGGGTGCCAACTTTGAGGAGGACTCCTGTTTGACTTTGTCTTGCATATGTGAACTCAACTTGGCACCTCTAGGCATGGATTTTCTCAAGAGGCTTTGTAATTATATATTTGATAACTCTTATGAGTTTGTAAGCAAGTATATTGTCTATTATTGCAGCAATTGTGTGATAAAATGTTGCAGGTTGTGAATAAGAAAGGTTGAAGAACAAGGAAGCATATCAAGGAGAATTGAATCAGTATTATTGTAACATATTCAAAGGTTGAATAAAACAAGCAAGATCAAATTCTTGGTGGAGTTTTTTGAGTTTTTTCCCGAAAGGGTTTCTCGACGTACATGCAATGTTCTTTCTATTCTATCTTATATGTCTTCTATCAATCTTCTGTCTATTTTCTACAACATTAAAATTGATCTAATTCAAGATTAATCATTCACAAGGATTGTGACAAAGAATGCTAAAATTGAATCAACAGTTACATAGGATGTATATATTTTAAGCTATTTTTACTACATGATTTACCTTCATTTTCAACAAGCAAGATCCTTTTGTCCCTTCATAGCCTCTGGTCTCTGGTTCTAAGAGTTGCAAAAACTGCCTTGCGCACATGCGCAAGCACTGACAAAAGGCTCTTGTGGCTAAGCAGGTCGCCTTACAGAGGAAGGAAGAGGAGATTACCACCCCTACTTCATGGCCTCCTGATGCATCCTCCTCTCTCCTCCCCTCTACTTCTGTCCAATCTAGTTCAATCTCACTTTTGGCTTCCGCTGTGAGTACGAATGTGCCTGACACCAAGAAGGTGCAGGTGTTCATTGCTCCTTTGGCGAAGTCACCCTTGTTGATGTCCCTTCCAAATTTCCCTCCTTTCCCAAAATTAATGGATTTGTCGAACACTTTGGTGGTATCTGTTGCGGTTTTCTCCTCCTCCTCTTCCTCTGCACCTCTTGCCTCATCTGTGGGAATTTTACATCCCCCGACAGAGCAGAAGGTAGAAGGAGGCCCTTCCAACAATGGAGGGTGTAAGAGGATCCCACCTTCTTTGAAAGGTGGTTCTGTGTTGGCTTGTTCCATCCTAGTGATGGAACCAACCCCAGCTTCCCCTGAGTTCATCACCTCTCTCGAGTCACTCGGTGATCCTAGCAGTGAATCTTGGGTGCAGCCTTCTCCATCTGTTGAGGTACAACATGGCACTCCAGTGAAGTGCATGTTTAACTCTCTAGATGAAGTTTTGGCCTTATCAGTGATCTTCACGAAATCGTTGACCATAGCTCCATAAGAGCCTAGTGGAGGAGACCTTGCGGGGCCTTCTTCCTTAACCCTTGTTGTGGGGGGGTCAGAAGCTCCTCCTCTTAACATCTCACCACTACAAGCTTGTTTTCCTTCCGCTTATGAAGATCTATATTGGTAAGCAAACGACCTCTTAGTTGATTAGTGTTAGGGGGAGGCCTCTTTATCTTTAGATTAGATGTGTGTGTGTGTGTTGTGATGTGTTCCTGGATGACCCTTGTCACCCTTGTTGGTGCTTGGATACATGCATGGTTTTGTGTCATAAACCTTCTTCTATTTGTATCATCATTCTTCCATATTTGTAATTGATTTTTGGTAAATTAGGGATGATGCAAAGCATTGGGGGAATTTAGGTTCCCTTCCATGTTGACCCAATTTTCTATTTTCACTTTGTTTTCCATGCATTCTTCCTGATCTAGTGGGGATTGATGATCTTTCACCTTGCACCATGATTACCTATTATCTATATAAGCATGAGCAGATTTGACCCCACGAAACCAGATCCCCCTATGCCCTTTGTTTGTGATCACCTCTTTTTCATTCTTTTCTTTTATCTTTCTCTCTTCTTTGCTTGAGTTGTCCCTTTCATGTGTGACAATGCCACTACTTTTATTTTCAAAAAACGTATTTGTTGCTAACGAATATTTTCTCGAGAATCCTTGCAAACTTGTTCAAGAATGGCATTCTCAACTTGGACCCCTAATAGAGTGTGTTTCCTTCATCATGGTTCACAAAGAAAGAACTTGAGAACCTTTCCTTCAAGGTGGAAGCAACTTTGACCTTCCCCTCGCAAGGGGGCATCTTCTTCCTTTCGAATTCCTTGATGAATTGAACATCTTTCAAAAGGATTCCTTGATGAATCAATTTGAAAAGTAGCATCTCTTTTCGCACTTTCAAAACGGTAGCATCCCAGCAGGTGGACCCTTTCTTCATGTCAGGTTCCTGAGGGACCACTTTGAAAGCTTTCCAACTTGTTGATGATCTACGTGACTGTCCGCTTACTTTCCTGTGTGGCCACTTTTGGAAATGTTCTATCTATGGGTAGACGTAATGCTTTGGGGTGCACCCTGCTCAGTACTTTTTTGGCTCTCTGAGAGTCTCCTTTTGGGACTTCCTCCATGTGAGATCTTAGGGGATACCTCCTTGCAGATCTATGTGCTTGTAAAGCACTTTCTGCAGAGCTTCCCTCCGTACAAGAGATCCTTGAGGGGTCCGCTCCTTAGAATTATCACAGTGCAGCAAGGTCTGAGAGAAGGAACTTTTGGGTTTCCTTCATGTGAGAGATCTTGGAGGGACACCTTCCTTACAGTCTCTGAGGGTGCCAAGCATTTCTAGGTTTCAGCTAGCAGAGATCTTGGAGGACACCTTCCTTGCAAGTCCTATAATCCTATGAGGTGCTTGCTCGAGGGGCTTCCTTCATGTGAGATCTTGGGGTTGCCTCCTTACAGGTCTGTGGGCCTGTAAGACGCTTTCATTCTCTAGCTTCATAGTTATGTTGAGCTATGGAGTCCTTTGCCTACCCTGCGCTTTTGAGCTTGCCAGATTATGGTTTGCTTCCTCGATGGTTCGGGTATACATTTCTAACCCTACTAACTCTTCAATCTACTTTACCGAAACACTCATCAGTATTCGTGCTCACTAAAGTGGGGGGGGAAATGTATAGGAGTGAATTTGCACCCCTTATGCAAATTCCTATTTTACACATCCTCACCTTAGAAAACCAAATCCGAAGTCAAAATTCCACATCAGTTGGTTGACTTCCTTCCACTTGGCATATGTCCTTTGTGTTAGTAGAAGAATATTTGTCGGGGACGCGCATGTGACATGCAGACATCCACGCGGCGCGCTTACATCCCTAATGGATTCTTGTGTCTGAAGTTGGTAGAAGCGTTACACTTCCTATTGGGAATGATTTGTAACATCCCTCTTCGACCAACTGACCCCAAAAATGGTAGATTCTTCCCTCTTCTTCAAATTTAGACATTCTTCATTCAACTCATCTCTCTTGGAATTCTCAACCTTCACTTCACTCTCAACAACACTTCAGCACTCCATTATAGTAGCAACAACACTTAGTCAACTCCGTAAAGCAAGTGTGAAGCAAACTATTGCAGTGTGGGCTTGAGGTTTTGTGAGACCTTCTTTCATCATGATCTAGGTGTTTTTCAATTTTGGTGGAGTTAAATTTTCCATTTTTGCACCTAAATTCAAATCACATTACAACTTGGTCTAGGTTGTAGGGTTTTAATGCTTAATAATTTATCTAACCCTAACATCTTCTTGTTTTTTTATTTCATCTAACATTTGGAACATGGATTGCAGGTTTGAAGAGGACCATGGAGCATTTAATTGAAGAAAAAGGCATTTAAAACTTATTATAACAAGTGTTTTTACACTTATAAGGCAATTATAACCCGTTTATGATGTTTTTTATTTCATGTTTTAGGACCAAACTAGATTTATTTTGGGCTTTAAAATGAATGCTCAATTTGGTTAAAATTGAATCCTCACATCATTTTGCTTGTTTGTTTAAAATTGAACAAGACAATCAAACACTTCTATGATCCATGTGATCATTGATTCTCATCCATTGAGGAGAATCTATGATATGTTTCATCTTTCCTTCATCCTTGACCATTGATTAACCTTTTAATCTTAACCCTTCATTTCTCATTTCTCCTCCTATAAATAGGTCACTATTTGGAGACAAATGGATCCATCTTTTAACAACAAACTCGTGTTGTTAAAATCACTTGCACTTGCACTCATATTTAGCACATATTTAGCATCTTTTTAGTTTAATTTCTTGCATCATATTAGTTTAGCTTCCATTAATGGCTTCCATAATAACATAAATGCATCCATTTAGTATATTGTGTAATAAGGGTTTCAATCTTTTTAGCTTAAACTTCATTTAGATTAGCTTTGCATACATCCATATCAATGATCTTAGCATAAATCATGTTAAAATAGCTTGCATCATGTTCATTTAGCTTTAAATCATGTTTTCATACACATCTATCATCAGTTTCATCAATTCTCTTCAATAGAATCAATCAAAACAAGCTCATTATCCACAGGATTGGGAAAGGGTCGCCATTCCACATTAATGAGACACCACTCTGCCAATAGGATAAGTTTCAATGGATTAGAATAGGTGTTTCTAAAGCTTTCGTAGTTTAATATGTTAAGTTTTAATGGATTCCTAGTTTAGTTTTGTTGATTGATCTTATTGGACTAATGTTTAGTGGCATAATTATGCTTTGAATCATCATGGATCAAGTGTAGTTGGCCCATACTAATCCGTCGATCACACAAACTAATGCAACTTGATTTGCAAAATTCAAACTTGATTTGCATGTTCAACTCCAAAAGGAATGAATTAATTAAATCAATTAATTAATCATTCTCAACCACTTTCCTGATTGAGAAAATTACGATCCCTTGATTTCTCAATCTATTCCTGCCTGATCAATCTATATTCTTGTGTAACATACCAACCCTTAATGAAGTAAAAATTTCTAAATTTACACCTTACGAGTAAATTAACTAAGTAACAAGCCAATGCAATGAAAAAAATTATTTTCTTTATTGAACAAGATGCATTACATAGTACAACAAGGATTCCAATTCATGACAATGAATCATAAGTTACATCAATACAAGAATGCATACATTATATACATAGCTCAAAGAGCTTTAGAAAAAATAGTTGTAAGATGGTCTAGGATCCTTCCCTTCAAATCTTGGTTCTTTTGTTGCCTGTTGTAGAGGAGAAGCATCACTCAGGTGCTTTTTTGCCAACCACAGACTCTTAATGTGGTCCCCGCAATCCTATCATTCTATAGATGGCCATTCTCTTCAACGAAGAGATTGGCAGAGTAACCGATAATGACAACCAACTAAGCATAGTTTTGTGACCTACATAACTAGAACTTGTAATCCCACAATATCGAACTAGCATGTAATACTAGATCATGGTGAATTGATAGTGTAGTCTTGGTAGTCACACAATCCATAGTGGAGTCTCGTACATTGCACTACTTTGGCCAAAGTGTTACATTTAGTATTTCTACTAAGATTCATCTATTGCATACACTACTCAAGGCTGATTTGACTTAGGGCTATCTTAAACTACACATAGGTATTTTCCTTCAATGGATATTCTATCACCCCAAATTAACCTATTACCATTTAATCTACTTGGAATAAACCTACTTAACAAGTAAGTACACAAGCTCCCTCCCATACTAGATTAACTATACTAGGAGTAACACAAGCTTTCCTAGTTAAATTAATAACTTAGCTAAGTGTATCTCAAGTGCCTCTTGTATTCAATCATGCCTAGTATATAATATCTATGATATACACCAAACCCCTATTATGGAGTACTTACAAGCACAACATAAAAACAACATAAAAGCTTCAATTTCATTTTCAAAGACACTCTAATATCTCTAATGCACACACTGGAAAAGACATTTCAAGAAATCATGGAAAACATATAATTTCAAAGTAAATAAAGAATAAGAAGAGATCCTCGTGCATGTTATCACTTATCCAAATTAATGACAGCAATGTAGCCCTCTCCAATAGTAGTTAGCTTGATAATCAGTTTCTCAAAATTGTCATAAATAACTCTACCTCACAAGTTGATAGTTAACTTCTCTCAAACAACAATGTTTCCTCTCAAGATAATAGAACACTCACTATTTCTCACTCATAATATAAGACAAGTTTGGCTAGGAATAACACATAAATAATGAACTACAAAATATGTGTAATCTCTTGGAAAAGAATGTGTCCTCACTAATGAAATGGCTCAGATATTTATAGATCATCCTAGAAAACTCATGGCCTACAGTTAGGCATGTAAAAGGATAGCAAGCTCCATGCAAAACAACACATGAAACTCAACAATAAGGTGGCGACTCTCTAAGCTCATACTGTCTTTGTCGACCTCCATTGCTCACTTAGAGTCCTTTTCATCAACTATAAGAAGCAACCTTGTTAAATGCGGCTTTTATCAAATAAGAGATAATTCAATTCTATTATCATATATATAATTGTTGGAATAAGTTTGTCATTGATGTCAAGGTTGAGCTACCAGGTTGCCTGCTTGAGGTGCTTGAGGTGCTTGAGCAGCTTGAGCTGCCTGTGAGTTTGGTTGAGCTGCTTGTATGTTTACTTGGCCTACTTGGTCATGTGCTTCAGCTGTCTGGTTGTCTGTTGTGTCAGCATCTTATACCATATCAACATTCTGTCAGCTTTGAATAGTCTTCTATGTTCTAAAAAGAAAAGTCTTCAATGATGATGAGGTGGCATCAATTTGTCTCATATGAGCACTTTTGGTGCGTTGAAGAATTCATAAAGCTATTGTTCCTTGTTGAGTGAGACAAAATTCAATCTATCTAAGGATGAGGTGGCACAGATTTTTGAAAAGTCAAATAAAATGGTGGTCTTAATTTATTCGGAGGCATATGTTTCAAAAAGGTAACTTTATTTTTTGATAGTGTCATTGAGAATGAAATGAGAGCAAATTCTAATTCATGTATACCTTAGCCACGGGCCTGCAGGCGCCATGGCATATGTAGCAGTGGTTTATGAAGACAAGTGTCAAATCTGCTTTTCACTTACTATAGTTCGCTTGAACAAAGTGCCAATCCATCCATACTTATTAGTTGCTTGAATAGTCCAAACAAGTGCCAAATCAGCCTTACTTTATCAGCTGCTTGAATAGTCTAAAACTTGTGTCATAACAACTAAGTAAAGACAAAACTCCATGTGTTTGGTGGCACTTTGTAACTTTTTTGGCTTTTTTGAATCGACTTCTAAAAGGTTGATTTTCAAGGCTCTTGGATATGTTTCTTGTCTTCTTTGAAAAAGACAAAAGGTCAAAGGGTCGGCTATTTTGGTTGAAGCTCTTTTCAAAGATGAATTCTTTATTTGAGTTCGGTTCCTTTGGTGAGGTGGCATATATTTTTTGGACGTGGCTTTATTCTTTCTTGACTCTTGTTATAGCTTCTTCAAAAATTTGAAAGTATTTCATAAGGCGGCTTGAGTTATCTTCAAAGGTGTATTGCATATAAACAAAAATTTCAAATAGGGTGATTTTAAACTCTTTCATTGAGGTGGTTGTATTATCTTAATGTGGCAAAAGGGTATTATTATTTTTTATGAAGGCATTTCCTTTTATTCTTACAGTAGAATATAACGGGTGGCCGATTATTTCCTTTAAATGAGTTGTCTAAAAAAATAAAATCGTGACTACCTTGGTATGGAGTGTAGTATGTCTTGTTTAAAAGCCTAAAATTTGCCGGTGAAGACTCTTGGTGTTAAAGGCGTGTTGAAATCACGGTGTGTGAGTGATGGTCTAAAGATATCGGTTCTTGGTGGAGACATGCATTACGACCAAGTAAAATAGAGGAACATTACCGTTGTTGAATGGTGAGTATATAGCATTTAGGTGGAGATGTGTGTTTGTATCAAGCATTTTTGGTTGGATTTATATTTCAGAGATGGGTTTACGAAGACTTTAATTTGTTTCTGCAGAGACGTGCTAGCACAGGGTGTATTTATATTGAAGAATTTTAATATTTTTGTGTAGGCATGCATGAGGAGGACACAATTTCTTCTATTCATTGCATTGGTTATAAATTTGTTAGTGAGAAGAAATTATCAAGTGATTGCTCTTTATTGAAGACGTCTTCTTCACTTGCTCAGACGGAATATCTCCAGGCAGACTGTAGTATATTATAAAAATAGCAATTTGTAACGGAAGTCAAATAAAATATTCTGGCACGGGTCTGAGGTATTCTAAAATTATCAATTGCTATTGTGATTTGTGAGTAAATACAACTAATAAGGTGTAAGCGCCTGCTACAGGCCTTCGGTGTTTTTAATGAGAAATCTGACAATCTTTGATGTGGCTTAGACATTACTACAAATCTCTGTCGAGTTTTTGAAAATTAAAAAAAGAAGAGGGGTCGCTAGGAATATAGTATCCATGAAGCAGGTGTTGGTGAAAGATATATCTGAATGAAATATATCGGGCTGATGCAGAGTTGTTTGAATGGCATGACCTATAGAGTATATGCTGTGGTGTACATGTTCAGTGTTCTGGGAATGAGTAGTATGTGCGGTTAGTAGGAGGAGATCTGAAGATTTCATTTATAATGCCTGTGATGATAAAAAAAATGAGTTTCTAGTCCCTATTGTGCAGACATGTTTTTCTAGGTGAAGAAATCGATACCAGTTCGTCTCTGAAAGGACGTAGTCTTTTGAAAGGGTATCGCTGGTTTGAAATTCTGTGGTCTTTCTAAAGTTGAGGTAGACCAGAACTGAAAGACATTTACCTACCTAGCAATAAGCTTCAGCTGTTTTCATGGTTTCTGGTTATTGTGTCAAGCATTCATCCTGGCAGTTTGTTTGGTATGAGAGGTATCTCAGTCTATGAAAGTGTGAAGCTGTATTGGATTGAAGAAGTGTTGTCCCTGTTTTGTCCTAGTGAAAATGGTGTGAAGTCTCTACACTGGCTATGATGTTCATGCTACTTATATAACTTTCAAGGTGTTCTTGTTCTGAGATTTGGGCTGTAGATGGTGTTGGTGTGTGGGCTTTTATTCCTTTATGATCATTTCCTTTGCACAGGCTGTTTTCATGTGTGAAAAAGGGATCTTAGTGTGTATGCAGCAATGAAAATCTGTTTGTGTTCTATCTATTCAGATGTGAGTGAGTATGTTACAGTGATTTGAGTAGGCTGATTTGAGCAAACAGTAAAAGTTTTTCTATATTTGGACAGCGTATATATTAGTGTGAGCCTCACAATTCATGTGTAGGCAGTGCTTGAAATTTGTGTTTTGCAGATTAGTTTTCGAAGTCTGGAGGTGCTTCAGCCACTGGAGTTGGTGCTTCAAAGGAGGGTTGGTGCTCTTAGTGGGTTGGTGCTCACTAAATGAAATCGAAGTTGGTGCTTCATGGAAGTTGATGTTTCTAGTGAGTTGGTGCTCACTTATGTAATCAGGGTTGGTGCTGTTTGGAGATAAATAAAAGCAATATCTTGCCGTGGTTTTTTACCCGAAAGGGTTTTCCATGTGAAAAACGGTGTTCATCTTTCCATGGTGTTTATGTTGTTCTTTTTGTTGCTTTCAATGATCTGATTTCTGATTTACATATGGTTTAAAGTTTTAAAAAGTTCACAAAAACTTGATTCACCCCTCTTTCGGTATTTCCTGTGTGCTCTTCAATAATATGTTAAATATATATATATATATATTCAAATACCTTCATATATTTATATATATATATATATATGTATATAACCATTAGTATATATTTACATATATGTATTTATATGTATACATCATAAACCAGTGATGTAAACATACATTCGATATATATATATATATATAATTTGTATGTATCTATAAATGTATATGCCTCTATGTACACATATATGTAGGTATATCTATATCGATGTATCTGTATGAGTGTGTCCTTTTGCCAACGTACGCATGTATCGATATACAAATACATATGGATACGTGTATATACTCTACATATATATATATGTGTGTGTGTGTGTGTTCACATCCGATTTACATACAACCATTCACAATCACCATCATATTGATAAGTGTTTACGTGTGGTACATCTATACATGTGCATATACATGTCGTTAGATCCCATTGACATGTATGTGCATATATATACACATACTTCCACATACATCTTACTTATCAATATAACCGTAATAGTACAAGAAAGATCTCAAAAGTTCAATAGATAAACATCACCCCATAATGCATGCAATAGTAACAAGACTCTCAAATACATACATAACAACTAAGGATGACTTACCAACTACCCACAAACTAACTTAAATCAATCATTCTAATGTGGTGTGTGTATATGCTCAGATAGTTTACTTTTACTGGTTACCCGACCAAGATCTTCTCCTGAGTGATACTTCCCCTCCGCCTGGAGGAATGGAACACATACCTGCATCCACTAACACATGCACACGATGGTCAATTGTTCATAACATATGCAGTATACATAAAACATCTCCAAAGTTTAGAATAATAATTCAATAACCATCCATTCATAAATATGCAGTATTTCCCCATGTAATAACCTATTCCCAATTATTACTTATTTAATATCATTGCAAAGGACACATGAATATACTCCAAATTAAAGAGACATAACAAGTGGCTAATGTCAATTATAGCTACACATGTCTATTTAAAAAGAGTCAAAGATTCTTATATTCTCTTCAAAATACAAATTACAATATCATGCTCACTTGGCACCAAAGGCCATAATATAATTTCAAGGTACATTTCTCATCAAGTACTTAAATGATAGTTACATCAAGTTACAACATAGACTATATTAGTCTGGTGAACATTAAGGTTCTTCTTCATCGCTCGCCTCCACTGGTGGACAAGAACATGGTTGAAGTGATTTACCACCCAACCATGAAGCTTATGCTTCCTCGGTATTCTTCCAACTTGAATAATGTCCAACCCTGCACAGAGAGAATAGCAAGAGAACAACCTGCAAGGTGGAATATGGTGTCTGCCCAACATCAACATGTAAATTCTATCTTGTATGCTAGAAAAATAAAGTGTAAGATCTATGCTAGGAATGGCACAGAGTGAAATCACATAATTCATTCATGCATACATAATGAACAATATTTCTTGGCCAGCATAACAGTGTGTTGTAACAACATAAAACAATATGTTCTAGTAAAGCAAACCTATACTCTCTAACCCATTTCGGCACCCATTCTGGAAGTAACTTTCTACTAAATAGCTATCTACCCCTAGCAACAACTACTCATAGATGCTCTAGTCAATTAAGGTATCACTGTTTCGTTTCAATATTCAAATTACTTCTTCTTAAATGTCTATTAAAATGTAAGTAAGCTCAATCTGAAAAAAAAATCAGATTTATGACTTACGAAGTAATTCATCATTCAATCTCTTCATTCTTAAGACTAATTTCCACTTATCATTTTAAGCATTTTTCCATTAAAATAAATTACTAAAGAAAAACAAAATAAGGTATGTCACAAGTATGTGTATGTACATAGACGAAGTCTATGTGCCTACTTATGTTTGAGTTTTTGCATACATTCTAAAAAGAAATACATTATTTTAAATTTGTGAACTTAGATAGTATTATATTTGACCTTCCATTGTCAAATGAACAGTACAGGCCTTATAGTTTCATACATACTGTTTGAGGATACATTTATTGTTTCCTTCTAACAATTGCAAAACTATTTGTTTGCTTATGTACATTCTTGGCTAAAGTAGAATAAGTATTTTTCCTACTATACAGTTATAAGAATGTTGCTCACATATGCACATTTATCACTTATAAATCGAATAGAGTTACAACACAACAGAACATTCATATTCTCTATTCTACAATTTAGTTTTAAGAAAAAACTATATTATCACTGCTCTGTTACAGAATCTCTAGATGTTCCTATAAGAAATGATCATTTTTACAAGCATATGATTCACTATCAATTAGAAGAAACAATACAATTCTTTCACATTGTACAAAAAATATTAAAGTAAAAATCTTCCATGTATCAAGTATAAGGAACAGTATGACAATATTCAAAAGAAAATGATGTTGCCCAATAGACCATAATATCAAGCTATTAACCATCTCCTAATGGTCAAGATCATCATAATTATATTCAAAATTTATGCCTATGTACTTTACTGTCTATTACCATGCATGCAAGGATACTCTACATGCTAACCTTGATTTCATTTCTACATGGTTTTTCCATCCACTGTCCTCGTCAAACGGGGTCAGATTCTTAGCAAGACAACCTACATTCATTCCAGGCTTGAAAACAAGGAACACAACCTTTCCCATTTAAATTTTTCATCCCATTTTAATATCAGGGTTCAATATGAAATATAAAAAATATAACATACAAAGGGGTATTTTACTTCCCTTGGATCATAATCGATCCCAATTATGAAAAGGAGGAATCAACTTATATAGTCATTGAATTAATTCCAATATCCCTACGGGCTTAACATTTTAAAAATAACACAAGTTTATGTCCGGCTCATGAAGCATTGCGAGCCTTGGCATCCACTAGGGTGGCGGACAATCTTTCGAAAGAAATCTACAAGGTTACAAACCCTCTTCTAAGGGAATCCTTAATTGATCCCCATTATTTTTATTTCACAATGAGTTATAAACTAAATGGTGCAAAGTATACCAATGCCATCGTATGGCATGTTTATGAGTGCGGCCTCAAGGAAGAACCACTTGAGCTTATCACTCAAAGGCTTGGCTTAGCTCACAAAGCTAGCCACATGGCTTCCTAAAGAATGATCTTATACACATAATGCAAACAAGCGACCCACAAAGGTCGACATCATGCCATTCAGCCTAAGGCCATGGCTTCTATCAATGCACTCATAGAAAAATAAAAGCAACAATATACAAAATCAAATTTTGTTATCTTTGGATATTAGAGAAGGAAAGAATACAAATAAAAATGATTTTATATTCGCATGGTTCAAATTACCTCAAACTTGAATCGATTAAGCTACCCCTGGCCTTTTCCTTTGAGCTCCTCTTCTTTTTTATTCCTACAACCCACCTTTTCCTCTAATTTTCTTCACCACACTACCTGTGTGTTATACAAAAAAATGGAAACAACAGTCTATATTTTGCATGCCCAGGGCGGAGGCATTATGGCCTTGCCACTGGCCACTACACAATTCAAATATAGCCATTAAATTCGTGGTAGGCCTTACTGCCATCAACGTATTCATTTTAATTATCAACCTGATATTAGTATGCTATCGGTTATCATTTGAATTGAACACATATACATTTGAATAAGCATTTGAATATACATATATTTATATATATATGTATGTATATATGTGTAGTATATCTATACATATATATATACATACATACATACATACATATATACATATTTATATATATATATATGTATGTATATATGTGTAGTATATATATACATATATATATACATACATACATATA
>VDFB02098804.1:0-13732 GCA_007258455.2 Sequoia sempervirens
TAATTTTAAAAACTAATTGTGGATGCAAAAAATATATTTTATTAAAATATAATAATTTTTTAATACATTATTTTAACCTTAAAATAAAACATGTTTTTTTTTATTTTCTATTTATATGTGTGTGTGTGTGTACACATATATATAAACATATGTATATATGTATATATATCTATATACATATATATAACTATATGTATATGTAAGGCCTCTCTTTGCATGTGACTAATACAATCTTAAAGTGTTATATATTCCTCCTAAATAGATGGTTAGATATATTGCAAGCGATATGAATTGTCTAACAGTAACCTTATAGTTTTACGTTATGTTATATCACTGTTATTTTATTAATGAAGATGTATGTGCATGCGAATTATTGTATGAGATTCGAACTTATAAGATGAATCTGAAATAAGATAATTGTTGTGTCGTATTACATTGGAAGTGTAATTAGCTATGTAAATGATTCATGAATAAAGTTACAAAGATTCAATTTACAATTAATGTTGTTTATTAATATGTCTAACTGTGCTTGATTATGTTGTGCAGGAAGTTAAATGAGTCGATGTGGGATTAACATTAAAGGTCAAGAAGATAACGGTGCTAGCATGAGAAGGGATAACCATCAAGTACAAATCAAAAGACTTCTTGTTGAGGATATAAATTTATCTCCATCTGAGACCTAAAAGCAAGTAGAGTAAATGTATTGGAGGGCTAAGGAATCAAATATGCAAATAGGAGGATGGATAAATATTGGAATCAAATCAGCTACATCTTTGGTAAGTTCTAAGTGTAGCCCTATTTGATTTAGAAGGGTTTGAGGTTATATTTTTGATTGGGTGATTATGTTTGAGTAGAATCCAATTGTAGGTCATGTGATGTGAGTTTGGTTGGGGTTGGAACCCTTGGTCAGGATCAAAATTTGTACGGATTCTTTTGTGGGTTTTAAAAAGGGATTATTGAGTCAATTTCCTTGGTTTTAAAACAAGAAAAGACCCCTATGACCTATACCTATGGGTTTGGAACCTTTTTGACATGTGAACTTGTCCTTGGAGTGTGAAAAGACCCATCAAAAGTCCACATTCATGAATGTGACGAATTCAAAAAGTGTTGGGGCTTGGGAAAAGTGACTTGTCACTCTCAACTTCCCACTCCCCAAAATTTCCTGGAATTGGCACAAGACTCACACATGTGTGAGCACTTGTGGGAAAGAGTATAGGTTGGGAGGATTCCTATATATCTCAAGAAGATGGAAGATTTGGGCATTGCCCACTTCTCCTCTTGGAGAACTCTAATGGAGATAGTAGAGAATGATCAAGATGGCTTCGCAGAGGAAGGAAGGTTCAAGGAGTTAGCCTCCTCATATAAAGAGATAAGTATTCTCTCCTACTGCTATTTCCCTTTGTTATTGGTGGTAAGGATGTGAAATATGGAATGAATCATGGTGGAGGATGGAAGGTAGAGAACTTAGATACATTAAGTTTGTGCTACATTATTTTTTATTTCTTTGTAAAAAAATTTAAAAAAAAAATGAGAAAAGACTCCATTTATTATCACGGAGCTAAAATAATTCCTTGCTCAAGGGTATGGCTAGAGCCCATGAGGCTCCATGACGCCATTACGGTAGGGTGGAGAGCAAGCCCTTATACAATGGTTTGTTAATTAGTATTGTTGTAATATTAAAGGTTAGTGTATTTTTTAAGATGGAAGAATAAAAATAGAAAGCCCTTTTCATTGGAATGGATCTTCTTTCTATAAATTTTAGAGCAAAAAAAAAAGGGAGTATATTTTTGTTTCTACTTGATATTTGTTGATAAAATGAATGAAAGTTGGTGTTATTTTTTAATAGTAACGATGGGATCTTATAGTTTTATTTGGAAAGAAAGTGTAGTATTTTTATAGTGGCGAAAAAGGTTGATGGGCCTATATTAACAAATAGGCTCTTACAATGAATGTTGCAAGTTTGTCTATGAAGCCTAATTTGACTTTTACAATGAAGCCTAATTTGACTATTTTATGGTAAAAAGAAAAGAAAATACATAAGGTAGCCTAAATGCTATATAGAAGAAAATGTACTCTATGTTGAAAAAAAATAATAATAAATAAGTAAAAATAATAATATTATATTTTTGCTCATGAAATCAAAACTGAAGTAATTGGTCTCAATTTCAGAATTTTTTAGGGAGAAGGTTAGAAGAAAAAAAAAAATTGCACAGGTAGTACATAAGCAAGTATTTCACAGGAAAGTATAGTTTGGGGCTACATTTAAATATGCCCTCCTGCTCTCTCATATTTGATTTTAACAAAATGAAAATATTCATTACTAACTGATAAGTTTGTACACTGAAATCTACCACTATGTACATGTTGGAAGTTAGAGGGTTTATGCACACAGTATAATGAAAAGTTGGATTAATACGTCTCAAACCTGAGGAGAAAATAGGCTTCGTTACCTCAGTACTTGTTGTATTTAATGTCTAGCACAAACTAAGACTACATCAAAATAATAAACAAGCATGAGCAATACATCTGGTTGTTTAGTCATGGTGGGTGTCCTATTGAATGAACCTCTGTCTACGCATGAAGGAAGTAGAAAAAAAAGAAGAGAATAGTGGCTTCATGTGAACAAAAGTATTATTCACCATGCTCCATGAATGTTGACTTGCAGTGATGAATTTTCCCTTGGAAATAAACAATAATATGGTGCGAGCCTGTGTATTAGAAAGCGCATAACATCCACTCCTTGTAGATTAGATAAACTCACCCAGTGCAAGATCTTACGAAAGTTCCTCCTTCCCATGCTATCTTACATCTAGTAACCTCTAAACTACATCTTCCTGTTCAAATTTGCACACTTTTCTTGACCATATCAATCCATACTGATGTTCGGGAAACACCATATTCTAACGACTTCACTACTTAGTGCTTGGCTAGGACAGCGAGGACTTGCATATACTAGGGAATACAAACCAATGTACTTAGCATGAGTGTTTCAATAGGTGTGTGGAAATGAGGAGTGAATAAGGAGAATCAATGTCTTGAGTAAATTTATAATTGGCAGTTGAATAGACTCTGGTTGTGTAATCAACCGTTCTCCTTGAATCATTGCATGGAGTTGTCCCCATCACCACATATGATCTTGGAGTTGGGTACTACGTAACCTGTGCACCAGTGAGAGAGAGGTTGGTCGACGTAGCCTTTAGAGTATAAGCGAAAAGTACGTAATACCATGTTCTTGGACTTAGCTTCGGTAGTCGAGACTGGCTTGCATTCTGCATGGGACGTTGTAGTTAATGTCGTCCCTAAGCATATCTCTGTCAGGAAATCATTACTAGACTCCAAGAAAACCCCTACTACCTCATGTACTAGGCTGATGATTAAGATACTCATTAGCATCCGTTGAGCAGACAACAGGGTGGGGTAAATTAGTCGCCGCTAATAGTAAAAAAAAGGGTTATGGGTGTAACTGCCAAAATTTGGTTATGAAGCGAACGTGGATAAATATATGTGTTCAAACACCGAGTCATTGACTCCTTGCCAGTGTTTGAAAGAGTGTTGTCAAATAAACTTTGGGGCTCACGTCTTCTACCTTCGATTCGTCGCAGCTGTGAGGCGACAGGAGAGAAGGATTGGATCTGTAGTTTGTTGTGCCTGGGCATCCATTCCAATGCAAGAGGATTAAATGACTATCTATCGTTCACCATCTCTTTCTCCATACTCCTTCATGCTAGTATCACCCTGTCATTTCTCCAGTCTGCAGCTGAAAAGCTAAAATAGGCTTGGATTAAGGTTTTAGAGTAAGTTTATTAAAATAAATTTTTTAGGAAAGATCCTTATAAAGAGTACATTTAAGTTTAGCATAATATCAATGGGTGAAGGATATAAATTAGTTTAAGGCAAACTGAACGATAAATTCTAAAAACTTATAATCATTTTCCGCTATATTCAGTAATTGCGTTATAATAAAATTGAAATCTTTAAAAAATCATACCATCGAATGCTAATACTTAAATCTATTAATTTAATTCACATTCACATGGTTATAAGCATAAATTCTTCCTTAATATGGTACTGATTAGTAATGACCATGTGTTGTGGAATAAAGTCTCGATAAAATTCCAAACCATTATCTTCTACTTGCGTTTGAAATTTAAAAGGGAGGCCTTGAAAGAAACAAAATCTCATTCATAAATAGCTTTGCATAATAAAGTATGCCATGCGAAAGATCTTTAAGTTATGAATAGCTTTACATATTAAAGTAAACCTTTTTAGAGTTCCTAAGTTTAAAAAGAAAAAGAGTGAAAAGATTTGTGAGCTTTTCTTATAAGCTTAAGATTTTAAACCATTTTCTTTAAACCATTTGTTTTAGTATTAATATCATGTTTATATGGCAAAACAAAGTTTTAAAAGAAAATAATAATAATAGTTGTTTCTCTTATTTTTTTAATGAATGTTATATATAATAAATTTTAATTGGGATATTTGCTTTGTTTGATATTTTTATTTATTTTATTTATTTATTTATTGATTTTGTGTCACAACTTTTTAAATGAATAATTAGAATAATTTGAACTACATCTTGACAAGTGAGGGATATTATCGATAATATTATTTGAGTCTATTAATAAATGCTTTTAAGGGTATTGTAGATAGTCTCCAACCATGTAGTTTAATTTGGTAGTTTTAGTGTCAGCTTTAGAGTAATCACTAGAGAATTGATAGTTGTTAATTCGTTATCAAGGAGGTGCAAATATAAAATCATATTAGATGATAGTTATACCAATCTTTGCAAGGAAGCAATGGAATGGTTGGACTAACCCTCCCTAAATCAAGTAACTACATCGATATCAACGCTACCTCGGAAAGATAGATTTCACTGTGAGATGAATAATCTCACCATCAACCTTATTAGTTACCCTGATGTTGGTATCCTATGAAATTTGGGATGTTAGAGTCCACCCCTTTTATTTCATCTTGGGTGCACATGATAGACACCACGTATTTATCTACATTTACTCTGCCATGCTCTAGGGTGACATGTCGAGGTGATGTCGCATAACCAGTATCTCTCAACATCTATTTTAGGCAACCATGTGTATGAATGGTTGATCATTACTAATTACTTTGCAATGTTATTACAAAAAAAAAAGTTGTCAGTTGCATTTTTACCCTAATGTAAAATTTGGGCACTACAATCCCTACCCTTCTCACAATATAGTAATAACAAAATATTTATAAGTAAGGTTCAACTACTAGAGGAAAATTTCATGGCTAGCATGAGGTCATGATTAAGAAGTATAAGGATGAACTACATTATGCTCCCAAAAATCAAGGAGTACTAGATCTAGTATTTGAAGACTTTAGTATTGTAGAGGTAGAAATTAAACTAGTTATAAGGCCTTAAGAAACAAAATATTATAAAAAGTAGGGTTGATCTCACAATGTTAGGCTTAGACTAGATTATTATCCCTAGCCACCATTATAGCTAGGAAGTGGGTCATTTTTAGGGCCTAGTTATAGTGAGCCAAGTCTCATCATAGGTTTTGTGAGATCACTAATTGACATTTCCCAATTATAACATCCTTATATTCTCTTTTTGTAGCCATCACCTTCAATACCTCTTGGAAGATTCAACACTTTTTAGCATATCTAGGATGGTCATTATATGGTGATGTCTATTTGTATTGGAGCAATTATGAGCCATTATTGGAATTTTTAAAAAATATCCTAGTGGTTTGGAGAGATCATAATGCATTGATTCCCAAGACTTGGCCAAATTCGGTCAATTACTAATTTTGGCTAAGACTTTGAGATATTTCGATGCCTCAATAGCATTATTTGTAGGATAGTTTGTTAGCAAGTTAATCTCTCAGAAGTAGTGATTAATTTAAATTTCTTCAATTTTTCCTAGACTCACTGTGGATTTGTCCTAAGCTTTCAACTTAGGCATCTATTCCTTTTTAAGGAATCCATGATGATGAGGGAATCTCCTTCTGCGATAATTTTTTTCATTGTTGAAAATTAATCTATGATGAGGGTGGCGGTTTGGGATTTTTCTCCATTATTTTTGTTGTCTTGTATTTTATTTGTTGTTGTTGTGCTGAGATCCCCACCATGGTTACCAACCATGTAGCTAACTCCTAAAGAGCTTGGGTTTCCTTAAGAGGCACCATTGAAATTTATCTTCAAGAGGTTCAAGTGTGGATGCTTTTACTTGGCTTCTTCTCACTTCCAAATTGAACTTATAACCTTTCCAAGTGCATTAATAGAGGAAAATATTTGGTGGAGTTCTATCTCTTCATGATTCCAATGTCAATGAGAGAGGTATTATATTTTCAAGTTTTTCTTTTGCTACTATGTTGACAATTTTTTATACAACTATGTCTAATTTTTTTATGAAAGAATCCCATAGTAGATCTTTCTCTTGGAAGATTTTTCAATTTCTTTCTTCCCATGTGTGTCATACTAGCAGTGATGGGAAGAAGGTCCAAATGTTAGAGAATGTGTCTAGTTGGTACAAGAGAGGCTATGACTAGAATAATTGGAGGGTTTCTAGAAGAGCCCTTCACCATTAAAATTTAGCACACAACTATTGCCAACATTTATGAGCCAATTAACAATGAATGAGGAGGTGGTTAGCCATTTCCGCTTGTCATAGGCAAAGAATATACGTGCTTGGGTCAAGTAGTTCATGTCTTCTTTGTTTGTCTCGTGCAAGAATCTTTCCTTGGGTTGAAAGCAAAGAAAAAGCTTTTTCCTAAAGAAAGCATGATCTATTCCTTAGTATTATTGGGGGAGAAACATTTTAATATCATCATCATAAGAAAAAAGACTATTTAGAACTGACATTTAATTTAAATATAAAGATATCAAATTTTAGATTATAGATTAATATGCAACTATTTAAAAGTAATATAAAATATAAATTTTTCACTATACTTTTCGAAATAAAAATAAAATAAAATAACTATCAAAATAATGAATAATATCTTTTTCTAAAATAAAATAAAACAATTCTAAAATAAAATAATTCTGATATTTTCTTTTCTCACAAGTATTTAATGTATTAATTATTTTCTAATTATGCCAGAGGCATCCACAAAATCAAAAAATCTGTGTAAGAAAATATTTTTTAGCTTGAATTTGACATGCAACTGACACTGTTTTGCTTTGTTTTTAAAGCTGTTTTAAAGCTGTTATTTTTAGTATGGCGGCGATTCAGAACTATCAACAGATTCTTTAAATAACAGCATTTCCAGCATCTCTGTAAAGGCGGGAAGTCCGAAGACGCTCTTGAACGATAACAGGAGTTTCAACAATAATCAACAAGTGTCGAGCTTTAGGCACAATTGCTTTGCAGAGAATGTCAATAATCTCAGTAATTCCACTCCTGCATATTTTATGGCGGACAATTCGTATGGTTCTTCTCAACGCGTTCTTTCTTCCATGGATCTGTCTCAGGCTCCGCTATTCAATAATGTTCCAAATATTTTATCATCCGTCTCAGAATTTTCGTATTCCATATAAGCAGCAACAGCCGCCGCCACCGCCCCTGCCTCAGCCTTGTAATTACGTTGCAGAAGGCATCTATATGAATCCTTATCAAGAAAACCCTTGCTTCAAATACAAAATCTTCCGCCTTCCTCCTCTCCAGCAATCGGTGAGTATAATTTTTCAGAATTCTTACCCCCAATCTTCCCTAAGCACTACGAATTTTAGCGTAAAAATTTATAGTTTTCTTTTGTCATGTGAGTAGGCCGCTCTGCAACTGATTTTACAAAATAACTTATTCATTTTTACAGTTATAAGAAAAAAAATCGTATCACTCAAAATTCTAGAATACAAAAGCTGTGTTCATGGAATTAATTGTTCAAAAATAAGAATTGCTCAAAAGGCATTCAGTGCCGAAGTAGTTTTTCTTGAGTCATTTCAATGAAATAAAATAAAAATTCTCCGCAATCCTTTCTTCTCTTTTGAAGTTTTTTATCCATGAACAAGCAAAACTTCTGAGCATATCAACTATTCATGTCAGCAATTAATCTGTAAAAATAGCTAAAATTTTCATTGAAATGTTTTCCCTGTGTTTTTGATTGGCTGAATGAGTTTTCTTTTCCTCGCTTACAGGTTCTTTTTCTCCTAATTTTACATATCAGAATTTCCTCTCAGTTAAAACGTTGAATAAGTGAAACTTTCAGAATTTGGACAAACGTCACACACTAAGCGCTGACAGCGCTTAGGTGACAGTCATGTGGGCCCCTCTTAACTCGCATCTTTTCCGTGTTGTTTCCGTTTCCGCCGTTCTGTTTCTGTTCCGTTCCCGCCTACTCTTTAAAAGGGTTTTATTTACAATTGCAATGAATATATTTTAAGAATTTAATTTTACGGTTTCACAAGAACAACATTTGATTGTGAGTATATTAAAAAGAAGTGTCATATTGTCAAAAAAAAAAGAGTAATAATATTAGTTTATATAATTAATAATTATAATTTAATTTTTTTTATTGTTTTAATATTGTTTTATATATAATTATTTTAATATTTTCTTTTTATTTGAAATTTTTTAAAAATATTTGTTATTTAAGAAGTGTTTTTTATATTATTTTTTTATTCAATTTTTTTTTTTAAGTAAGTTTTATGAAATAGAAAATAAAAATGTAAAATCTGGAAGCAATATATATCAATAATTTTTGAATTATTTTTAATATTATTTTATATATAATATTTTTTATTATTATTTTAAAATTTTAAAAAATATTTTTTATTTAAGAAATGATCTTTATATTTATATTTATGTATTTTTTAATTGGAAATAATTTACTTTAATCAAAATTTAAATTTTTTGTTTCTTTTTTAAAACAAGTTTTATGAAATAGAAAATAAAATATTGTGGATTTTTTAATCAATTATTGATTAGTTCTAACTATTCTTACATGTTATTTAATTTAATTATCATTTTTAATTTTATAAATATTATAAATAGTGATAGATATAATTTTTTACTCACCATTTTTCAATAAATATGATATTGCATTCTTATGAAAAGACAACTCAATTATATAATTTTAAAATACCATTTTGAAATGATATTATACAATCTTTTAGGAACAACAAAAAATATACTAATAATTCTTTATATTTACTTAGGTTAATTAAATAAATATTTTAATTAAGTATTAATTAATTTAGATAATAGAGTTGAGATTGTTAGCTAAAATAAATATTAAATCAAATATAAATATTAAAATAAATTAAATATGGTACTTGGCTTAAAATTCCATGATGTAGGAATGTTATAATGGTTGTCAATAGTTGATTCAAGCAAAGATATTAGACTCTACAATCAATTATATCTAGATAACTTGAATGAAAATTTGATTTTTGTGTATGAAGATTCATACCTAATCTAGAAGAATATGCAGTAGATTGGAATTCATTTTCTCTCAACTTTTGCTATCTAAATGCACATAAGAACAATTGGTATTTATAAAAACCTTTGAATTTTTGAATCATAACGGTTAATTTCTCCCCATTCCAACCCCCAATAAACTAGTTTTCATTTCTAAGTGAAAGAATCAAGAAAAATATGAAAAAATGTTCATTGTTCCTAAAGGATACAGTAAATGTTGCTAGATCTTTTTCATTCTCCAAAATATAAGAAATCATGTGTGCTCAATAAAAATTTCCTAAGATATATTAATGATCTCTATCATTTTTGAATGAGTTGATGAGAGATCTTAGTGAAAACAACTAAATGCCTAAATAAACATAAAGTTGTCTTAGGTTAGCTAAAAATAAGTAGTGTAAAGGTTGACAAAGGTAAAATTTTAATTTTAATTATTTTAAATTTTAGAGATTAGATTTGCAACCAACAAATTGACCTAGTTCAAGTAAATTAAGAATGTTACTCAACATAATTATAATTAAATTAATATTTTTGTTATATATTCTTTAAGAGTGTATGTATAAAATTGTCAACAATACAATTAATAGAATTGTAAATAATTTATTAAAGTTGTTATAACCACCATAATAAATTTATCAAGAGATTACAATATATCACAAAAGCTATCTTAAATCCACTGTATAAACTAATTAGTTCAAATTAATTGTAGAAAATAATTATTATTATTTTTATTAAACTAAAACTTAAAACATTTGTTCTTTATTAATGTAATTTATAACGCAAATTTACATAACCAAACCAAATATAACACAAACCATTTTCCTTGAAAAAAAAATTATCATTGAAAAATATAAATCTAGACTAGTTACATGTATCTAAAAAGTTTATACAATTTAATACACATTTTCATAGCTAAATATGTGCTTCAAAAATATCATTTTCAAAATTTTCAACTTTAAAATCCATCCAATTTTTATGATAAACATAAATTAAAAAAAATTACAATAGACAAATAAGCACTTCCATATATTGAAATACAAATGTCCAAAATTTGTAGCTATTCCTTTAAAACATTGAATATACTTTCAAAAATAAAAGCTTCATTTTATAGTTAATTAGGAGTTTGAGATCATTTCAAATGCAAAATATTATTAGACACATATGATATAATATAACTTACATTATATATTCTCCTATGTTCATTCTTTATAGAGAAAGTTATATAAAGAACATAATTTTATGACCCACTTACATTTACTTAATATAAACATTCTGAAAAGTTTTTAATAAAATAATACATTAAAGTTATTTAACTTTAGATTATATGATGATTCATAATGATGGTCAAAATGTGAGGCAAATGACATTGTTAAGAAAAATTTAGTCTAAGAATTTATATAGTACCTTAAAGAATAATTCTTATAAGTAAGAGAAGCATTTTTGGCGGTGCACTTTGATTTAGTTAATACAATTTATTTAAAAAAAATGCTATATAATAGCTTATTAAAGTTAAAAATTATATAAACTTTTATGAGTAGACTATTTAGAATGCATTATGAATTATAATGATGGTCTTTTAGGTAAGGAAAACAATAATTTTATATTCAAAATTCATTAATCATTACAATGATATTTAAGAATTTTTATGATAGATCTTAAAGAATGTTTTTCTATATTAAAGAATATTTTTCTCTCTATATATCTTTTATAGTGTTGAATATCTAACCTCTAAATTTATTATTTAATAAGTAATATTTTTGTCTTAATATTATATTGTAACATGGTGATAATTAGAGTGTTGTAAATGTAATTATTATCTTATAATTGATCCCAAAACTTATTGACAATCCTTAAATTTATTGTTCATCACCTTGGATTAAATAAACAAATATAGAATCAACCTAGGTCACTTATGTGGTCACAAATATAATCTCTAAAAAAAAAGTTTTAGGTCTTTGTCAACCTTTACACTACTTATTGTGAGCTATCTTAGGACAATTTTATGTTTATTCCTAGACTTGGTTGTTTTTATTAAGAACTCTCATTCACTCACTCAAAAATCATGTTGGAGATCATTAAGATATCTTAGGGCATATTTATTGAGCAATATCATGTCTTACATTTTAAAGGATGAAAATTATCTAGCAACATTTACATTAAAGCACATTATTTGAGAAATAATGAATATTTTTCCTATTGTCCTTTATACTTTCACTTATAGATGAAATATGACCTATTGGGGATTTGAATGAGGAGAAATTAACCCTTATGATTAAAAAACTCAAAGGTTTTATAAACACCACTAGTTCTTATGCACATTTATTTTAGCTAACAATCCCAACTCTATATTTATTTAATTAACCTAAATAAATATAAAGAATTATTAGTATAGTTTTTCATTGTTCCTAAAAGATTGTATAATATCACTTCAAAATAGTATTTTAAAAATATATAATTAAGTTGTCTTTTCATAAGAATGCAGTATCATATTTATTAAAAAATAGTGAGTAAAAAATTATATCTATCACTATTTATAATATTTAGAAAATAAAAAAATGATAAATTAAATAAAATTTAAGAATAGTAAGAACTAATCAATAATTGATTAAAAAATTAATAATATTTTATTTTCTATTTCATAAAACTTATTTTAAAAAATAAACACAAAATTTAAATTTTGATTAAAGTAAATTATTTTGAATAAAAAAATACATAAATATAAAGATCATTTCTTAGATAACAAATATTTTAAAAATTTTAAAATAATAATAAAATAATATTATATATAAAATAATATTTAAAATAATTCAAAAATATTAAAAAATTATATATATATAACTTCCACATTTTACATTTTATTTTCTATTTCACGGAAACTTTAAAAAAAAAAATTGAATAAAAAAATAATATAAAAGCACTTCCATAAATCACCGAGATTTTTTAAAATAATAAAAAACTATTAAAATAATTATATATAAAATAATATTAAAACAACAGAGAAAAATTAAAATTGCAATTCATTAATTATAATTATAGGTATAAACTACGGTTATTTGTTGACAATATGACACCTTTGGCGATGAAAATAATTATTTTTCAATCAAATGTCGTAATTCATTTTTCAATAAATTTGAAAAATGAATTACGACGCTGAATGAAAAAATAAATTATTTTAAAACAAGTCCTATATACATGTACTTTCGAGCACTTCTATATGAATCCTTATCAAGAAAACCCTTGCTTTGTAGAAAATCTTCCGCCTTCCTCCTCTCCAGCAATCGGTGAGTACATTTTTTCAGAATTCTTGCCTCCAGGCTTCCCTAAGGACTTTGAATTTTAGCGTGAAAATTTATAGTTTTCTTTTTTCTTTCTAGATGTTAGTAGGTCGCTCTGCAACTAATTTTACAAAATAAATTACTCATTTTTACAGTTATAAGCAAAAAAAAATTATATCACTCAAAATTCTAGAATACAAAAGCTGTGTTCATGGAATTAATTGCTCAAAAATAAGAATTGCTCAAAAGGCATTCAGTGTCGAAGTAATTTTTCTGGAGTCATTTCAATGAAATAAAATAAAAATTCTGGGCAATCCTTTCTTCTCCTTTGAAATTTTTTGATCCATGAACAAGCAAATCTTCTAAGCATATCAACTATTCATGCCAGTAATTAATCTGTAAAAATAGCTAAAATTTGCATTGAATTTTTTTACTGGCTGAATGAGTTTTCTTTTTGCCGCTTACAGGTTTTTTTTCTCCTAATTTTACATGTCAGAATTTCCTTTCAGTTAAAATGTTGAATAAGTGAAACTTTCAGAATTTACTGAGAAAAATATGCAACTTTTACAATTAATGTAAAACATTATTGTCTAAAGAGGAGTAAAACCAGGAAAGGTTGTTTGTTTGGGTTTTATTGGTATCACAAGAATAGCTGTAGTTCCTGCAACTAACGATAAACAAGAAATACACGTGTCAACTACATCCAATAAGAGTGGTGGAGTTCTTTCCAATATTCATGTGTATTTTAAAATTATAAAAAGATGGAAATTGTGTTCACATGGTCCATATTCTTGTAGTTAACATGGAATATAGATAATTTTCATTGAGTCATTCTTACTTTCATTCTCTATATCATATTCATTCTATTGAATTTATAGTCACCTGTTAAATTGATTTACATTGAAATGAAATATTTATTTACTTTGCTAATGATTTTTTTTTAATTTGTTTGTATTTATATTATAATTAGAAAATTTAATATTTTAAAAATAAAAATAAAAATAATTTATGAGTAAAATATTAGTTCAAACTATTTTATTCTAAAATATAATTCAAT